>JYJE01002765.1:499-32374 GCA_000983655.1 Zymoseptoria brevis | reverse complement strand
CCCAATAATCCTTACTCGGATCTAGTAATCCTTACTCGGGTCTCGGTAATACTATTATACTTCCTTACTATTCTACGACTATTATAGGAATAACTCCTCCTACTACTCCTACGGCGGTAACGGTAATCGAAGAGTTAAAAGTACTAGAGCTATTAATAAAAAGAGCTATAAATAAGGGGTAGTGTTAATAGCGTAAATAAGGGCAATAGTATTAAGGAATATAGTAGAAGGTAAAAAATTAGCTAAGGGTAACGCGATACGCGTTAACTCCCGCGCACGGCCTCGTTTAGTATAAGAAAACTGACTAATCTCGGGCAGAGCGCTATTGCTGGTTACCCCCCCTTGAGAGGGGGGGAGACCGGTATTTATCCATCGCGTTCCCTGTATTTATTATTTCCCAGCTTCCTCTCTCCAAATGTCGATTGCGCTTGCCAAAGAGGTCCAAGCTTCAATATGAGCTTCAAGTCGTCAACACCATAATCATCTCCCTCACAAAAATCAACCTCGATCTCCCAATCAATATGTCGGGCGGTTGGAATACCATCGAGTCCGATGCCGGGCTCTTCACCAGCATGATGGTAGAGCTGAAGGTCGAAAACGTCCAATTCGAAGAGCTCATCTCCCTCGACGAAGATTCGCTGCAACAGCTCAACCCCATCGGCGTCATCTTCCTCTTCAAGTACCAAACCGACGAGAAACGCAGCAAAGACACACCTCTCGACGGCGAATTCGACTACGCAGCACTGGAATACAAGGAAGATGAGGAGCCCGTATGGTTCGCCGCACAAACGATTCAGAACGCCTGCGGTACACAAGCACTACTCAGCGTGCTGTTAAACAAGGACGGCACACAAGAAGAAGGCAAAGTGAACATTGGCCCAAACCTGAAGGAATTTAAAGAATTCACCTCCGCCTTTCCCTCCGACGTACGTACACCAATCTCTCTCTCCACCACGAACAGCACAACTGACCATACAACACCCAGCTCCGCGGCGAAGCCCTCTCCAACTCCGACCTAATCCGCTCCGTCCACAACTCCTTCGCCCGCTCCTCGCCCTTCGTCTCCGACGAAACCCGCATGGCCACCTCCTCCGACGACGTCTACCACTTCATCGCCTACACCAGCATAAACTCCACCCTCTACGAGCTCGACGGTCTTCAACCCGCTCCCATTCGCCACGGCGACGTGGGCGCCTGCCCTTCCGAAATCTTCGCATCCTCTGTGATTCCCGTATTACAGCGACGCATCGAGCGATATCCGCAGACGGAGATACGTTTTAATCTATTAGCCATGTGTGAGGATTTGAGGAGTCGAGCGAGGGAAGTTGGAGATGAGGAGTGGTTGATGAGGGAAGAGGCGAAGAGGAGGGAGTGGAGGTGGGAGAATGCGTTGAGGAGACATAATTTCGTGGGTTTCATTGCGGAGGTGATGAAGGGTGTGACGGGCCAGAAGTTGAAGGAGGGGAAGTATGATGCGTGGGTGGAGGATGCGAAGAGCGCGACGAAGAAAAGGATGGAGGAGAGGCAGAAGAAGGGCGAGGCGCCGGATGAGATGGATATGTCGTGAGGAGGTGTCGAGCATTGGCAGGGTCATGTCCCTGAGACAGCAATGAAGCTACGCTGATTGGAAACTGTCGCTGGTGCGAGTGAGAAGCATTAGCGCAGTCGCGGACACGGACATGGCTCGCAATGGCTTCCAGCTGGCATGCAGACTCTCCAGCACTTGAGACCGTGCTCATTGACACACGAGGCGCAGGGTGCTTCAGTGATCAGAGCGACACGAGAGAGTGCAAAAGCATCGACAGGGCACGCGATGCTCAGGTCGCAGTCGAGGAGATCCTCTCTCGCAAACATTAGACATTGCTCTCACATAGTGAGACAGGATATCTGAGCTCGCCGTCATCAAAGTGGGTATCCGCACTCGCTGAAAGACCCGCTCGCAAACCCGCTCGAAACAAACCGCTGGCTGTCGATAGCTCTCCGTAATTATCACGCTTTTTGGGTTCTGGTCCATCTTGAACTCCTTTCGCAGCAAGTCTCACGCTTCTCACGACGAGCCATTCGTCTCCGACCCATGCTCCAACCTCGCCTTCTTCCTTGCCGGTCCCTCTCTCACTTCCGTCTCCAGCTCCATAATCCTCTTCTGCATCTGCTCTGCTCTCTCATGCGCCGCTCCAAGTTCCGCTTTCAGCCGCAGCACCTCCCCGTTCCCTTCCAATTCCGACACTCTCCCTCGGAAAAGATCGTTAATCACTTCCAATTCACTGACGCGCGTGCGGAGAATTTGGTTCTGGTGCAAAAGGACATCGTAGGTTTGAGGTGGTTCCATATGTCCGTTCGAGGTTCCGTTTAGCGAGCTTGGAGCGGGACTGGGGTTCCGCAGGGAGAAGTGTGGCAGTGACGGCGAAGCTGAGAAGGAGGAATCTGCGGAGGGGAGGTTGACATTGTCGAAGATGTGTTGAGGTGCGATGGCGGAGGAGGAGTGCTGGTTGAGAGGGGTATTGCTTCTGGACGCGGAGGTAGGAGATGGTGCACGGGCGGAGTGTTCCAACGACTGGCTCATTGGAAGACTGTGCTGGTGTCCATTGTGAACGATGTCGTTTTGAGAGGTGCCGAAACCGTTCGACTGCGGTGCTTGCATCCGACCATCGGCACCGCCATTGCTGTCTCGCTTCTTGGGTTGTGCTGTCTTGACGCGATTTCTGCTCTTGATCACATCAGTCTTTAGGCTGATTGGCCGCGGACGGGCATGTAGTTTCAGAAACAGGCCACAGGCATTGCATAGGACCGAGCCGGATTCATCGCGACGCCATAGTGGAGTGGTCGAAGCTGAGAAAGCAATCATCAGTAAGACGTTATATTTATGCTGTTACACATGAACGCACTAGAGCAATTCTGGCAGACAGGAGGGCCTCCCTATATTCAAGCAGGGTGTTAGCAGCATGTCGCAGAAGTGTAGTCTCCTTCGTGGTCGCTTCGTGGCATATGGCTGGTATGCGATAAAGTTCGGTATCGATATCGATAAGAGCTTTGCGGAGAAGCCAACCGCAGAAACGGCTTGCGACCGTGAGAGATGTGTTTTGCGACTTACGCCGGTCTGGTTGCCTCCAGCGGTCGCGTGCGGCGCCGAAGCATATTGCGCGTTATTGGCGCCGTTCATGGCGTTGTTCGGTGTCCCTGATCGCGTACTGATGAAATGTTAGCAAAGGACAGAATGTGAATCTTGGCCGCGATAAGAACAAGACCGGGGAAAAGCACCACGACCACAACAACCCTGCTGACAACTCATCCTTGCAATAGGCGATTGTGGCTTTACACTCTACGCCAAAGTTTGATCGCCGGCGCAAACATGGCGTCTGCTGATATGCGCCGATGTTGTCTTTGTGTCCACGTACCTATCACTGCTCCCATTGTTTGTATTCATCTCCGCCGCTGGAGCCTGCGCTGCCAACATCGCCAACTGTGACAACGCTGCCGATGAGTCCAGCGAGCCAGTCAGACTACTGAACGATTTGCTCCGATGTTGTTCACTGCTCGTTGTGGCTTGCGACAGCGTTGATGGAGGTCGCGGTATGTTGTAGCCAGTATGGCTATCGTAGCTGGACAATGCCTTGTCTGCGGATCTTGAGGGCGGGTCTGCGAAGACTGATGATCGCCGTGGGAACGTCTGAGGCGCGTTGGGAGCGGCGTATTGGAGCATCGAAGGGTGAAGGAGATTTTATCGCAGCGTGCGCGTGGGAGCCGGATATTTCTGCGAGTCGCGTACAGGTAGGGAGGGGAGGTGCGGCGGCAGAGGTGGAGGGAACTGATAAAAGACGAGCTATTAGTATTACATTTATGGGACGAGTTCAGATGATGAATTGGGACGGGAGTCGTCAATGGATGGTCGCAAATGATGTCGCATCCAAGAAAACAGACAAGTCCAAAATGCGTACCTTACGGCATCGATAAGATAAACTAGGGGCTGCTAGCGCCATATGAATGAAATGACACGCTGGAGATTGGACAATTTGATGAGTTGTGGTTGTGAATGTTGTCCATTACTGTACAAGTGAGCCGATCAGCCATTGCTAGTAGGAGTTCATTCGTATATGTATGTATTCATCATCAACATGTTCGATAGCTGTTATCTTAGCTCGTCGGCTCGGAGTTGATTGAAGTCCCGCCCGAGGCTACCTTACTTCATATTGGCTGAAGTTCAATGAAATATGAATGAGCGCTCAACAAAAGTCTCATCGCGGATCTCTCGCCGGTCGGAGAACACCTCGACTGGACTGCAATGAACGACGTTAAGAAATACCATGAATATAGGATATCCTGATCTGGGCAATGCTGATTTAGGAGAGCGCTCAATCGCGTGGCGTGTTCTTTCTTCCCGCGGCCAAGCGACGGGACGATCTCCACCCGCCGAGCCTCTAGAACTACTAGGTAAACTTTAAAGACATGGAGCCCCTCTGAAGCCATACGATAACCTTCAATCTCGACTTCCCTATGAGAGAGACCTTGCAGACTCCCGCAACGATCATGTCCGGACAATAACGCCGCATTCCAGTACCTCAGTTCCCTCCATCATGCCTCCAAAACGCCCTGTGGCATCCGGCTACGCTCGAATCGCCCAGGCAGAGGAGGAAGAGGAGGAGCGAGACTACTCCGAGAACGAGGATGATCCATTCAGCGACTCTCGAATCGCGCTTTCCTCTCCAGGCGCCGGCTATGCCTCCTCGCAGTCTCGCCGGCTCGAGACGATGGGGACATCGAGCAGTTCACATATACCTCAACGAAGACGAGCGAATAGTAAGGTCGACATCAAAGCGATCAACGCGCGGCTAGAACGATGGGCGGACGAAATCAAGGAGAAGTTCACGCGAAGGAAGGTAAAAGGAAAGAGCACAGAGGAGGAGCAGTTGGAGATTCACCATTCAGTCTTCCAGGCACCAGACTGGATTCGACCTGCGACGAAGGAAGTGCTGGAGAATGGATACGAGGATGGACCGGAAGCTATGTCAAAGCTGGAATTTGACGACCTGGTTGAGAGCGTACGTACAGCCATAGAGCTGGGCCTGCACCCTACATTGATCGCACAAGGCAGTAGTGGATCCTACTTCGCACGAAACAGTGGAGGGAAAGTGGTCGGTGTGTTCAAGCCAAAGGACGAGGAACCGTACGCGAGCAAGAATCCGAAGTGGACGAAGTGGATACACCGGAACTTGTTCCCGTTCGCATTTGGACGAGCCATGCTCATTCCGAACTTGAGCTACGTCTCGGAAGCTGCTGCGTATGTGCTGGACTGCCAACTACGGACCAACCTGGTTCCGTATACAGACGTCATCGGACTGAGCAGTAAGAGCTTTCACTACGACTGGATAGACAGAAGGGCGTTCTATCGGAAGAAGCGGCCGTTTCCTGAGAAGCTTGGGTCGTTGCAGGTGTTTCTCAAAGGGTACAAGGGCGCCACCGACTTCTTCAGGGAGCACCCGTGGCCGGACCAACAGAGCGGCTTTCGAGATGTACCGTCACAGAAACGAGCGAAAGGGAGGTGGGATAATACATGCAGACCAAGTCGATCCAGTACGGCTCCCGCAGCCACCGGAGACTATGACAGTGACGACGAAGCGGAAGGATTGGCAGGCGGTCGAGGGCGAAGACCGACAGAGTACTGGACAGAAGAGTTGCAACAGAGTTTCAGGGAGGAGTTGGAGAAATTGGTGATTTTGGATTACATCATGCGAAATACAGATCGAGGAACAGACAATTGGATGATCAGAGTGGATAAGGGCGGAAACGTTTCGATCGTTAAGGAGCCGCCATCAAATGGTCAGGACGGATACAATCGCAGGGAAGATACCATGACACCCGTTCCAGCAAAGGACGGAGATGGCTCAATACCACGGATTGGCGCCATCGATAACAGTCTCTCCTGGCCTTGGAAGCATCCAGATGCCTGGCGAAGCTATCCATTCGGCTGGCTCTTCATGCCCGTGAGCATGATCGGACGCCCCTTCTCAGAAAAGACCAAACGCCATTTCTTACCCCTCCTCACATCCAAAGAATGGTGGAGCGACACTCAAATCAAACTCCGCCGCTGCTTCGAAATCGATGCCGATTTTCAAGAGAAGATGTTCGCGCGGCAAATGGCCGTCATGAAAGGCCAGGCCTGGAATGTCGTCGAGACCCTCAAAACTTCCGACCATGGTCCACTTGAACTCACCCGTCGGAATCGGGTGCATGTCTGGGATGACATTGTCGATATACCCGTCGCAGTTCATCTCCCTCGAGCATCGGAAGAGATGCGACGCCGTGCTGCGGCTATGGAAGCTGCTGCCGCGCAGAAGCGTACACAGCACTACGCTACTCCTACACGCCGCGTGGTCGAAGAGGACGAAGAGATGGACATCTCAGGCGCGCATCCCTCGCCATCCATTCCAGACGGCGACCTCCTTGGCTTGACCACTTCTTCTCTCCCAGCCGGCAACCCCAACCGCTTCAATAATCCCCGCCACGACTCTTCCGACGACAACAACGATGCCTTCACAACAATGAAGGAATCTTCCGACCCCAGCGACATCGCATCTCAAACCACACCTATCACCCGTCCCACAGCCCGTCGCTCCCAAACGAACCGCAGCCGAATGAGCCACGACCTTTCCCGCTCCACGCCCTGGCAGCACTCCTCTTCGCAACCTCGGAGTCGAAGATTGAGTCTCAGTTTCGGCTCTTCATCACGGAGAGCGAGTCTGGGGTACGACGATGGTGGGGACCTGGGATATGGTGCTGCGGCGACGAGTGAGGGGAGTATGCGCAGAGTTATTGTGGAGCGTCTGGAAGTTGTGAAGAGCAAGGCACCGGTGTTCAGTTGGTGTTAGCGTGGTTTTGATATGCGGTGTGCGTGACGTGGGATGGATGAGTGTTGTGCGACTATACATGTATGAATGACGAGTCGGTGAATCAAAACTGACAGAATAGTTCTATGGTGGATCCTGATGTGGTGTTCCCGTTGAGCTCATGGTTCATCCACTATCCATGGATGTTGGATCTACAATAGCGGTGAGTGATGTGTATCGTCTGTGCCGCCGGCTTTGTCATTTCCCTCCTGCTGTGACCGTGTCACAAGATTCAGTGCTGCCCAAGGGCTCAAGTGCCGTACAGTGTATCCATCAACTTTCAGTCCCAGTCCCACGTTCCGCGCCTGCCGTGCCACTGTCTTCCTAGCCGCCATCGAAAATTTGTCGACTGTTCCAATACCACGGCACAAAACTCGTGCAACATATCACAAATCAGAGCGAACGGACCGTCTTCCCTTCGCGCTTCCATACCACAACGCGCGCGTAACCTCAACTTCATCCCTCTCGACATCCTACCAGACCCTCCAACATTCGCAAACCCTGCTTGAATGCCGTGAGACCCCAGGTCCGCGATGCCGCTGCAGCACTACTCCCACTGCCTGCTGCGCCACTCGATCCGCCAAAGTACAACGCCACCACGGCAATCACTACCGCCGCGCCGGTCCACTTTAGCGGGCGTCTGTACTTCCACGCCAACGTCCGGACGCGCTGACGAAGTTCTTTCATCCGATCGGCCCGCTCGATCTCAGCGGCGTGGAGGTGGAAATATCGCTCCCCGTCTTGCAGGGTCTGTGTCGCGAGATGCGAACGGGACTGCGTGGTTTTGAGGACGCTGTTCGCGCTGATGTGGCGCCATACACGATCTGGGAGGCGAGAGGGAGGGTGAGAGGTGAAGAGCGTGCGGGTGGATTGGAGCAGCGACTCGAGGTTGAGGGGCTTGGGGAGTTTGGATAGGATGGAGTGGAGCATTTCGGGTTCATCGTGGTCGATTTCGAGGAGCTCTTTTTTGCGGGAGAGGACGATCTGGTGTTTCGTTAGATTCATACTTGTAGGCGGTTGATAGGAATAGGTGCGACGTACGGTAGCAAAGAGGTAGACCGGTACAGCAGCTTCGCTGGCGAGAAGGTAGTCGAACAGGCGTGCGATGTCGCCATACTCTTCAATGTCGTGCGCGTAGAGCGTTAGTGTCGCAGCAAGAGCGAAGAAGGGCGTAGGTTTCGTGGCCCCAGAGAGGTGCCGGTAGAGCTCTTCGTCCGCCTTGTAGAGTATCGCGGGTAGAAGGTGGAGATGGGCCTCAGCGCCGGATAGAGTCGGAAGCATGAAGTCGCGAATGCGCAGCAGTGACAGCCGGACAGCTGCCGGACCTGCGGCTTCGGCTCCAAGGACGAGCAGCAGGACTTGGATGATGTCGTGATAGCCTTGGAAGTAGCAGAGTATGGGATGTTGACGCAAGACTGCTGTGATGACATTGGAGAGCTCTCGCTTGCGAGCTGTCATGCGAGTGCCAGACTCGTCTAAACGGCGGTCAGCGATGCAGGTCTCGAGGCGGAATGGACAGGATGTGCGGCACTTTCTGGGTAGTACACGAATGAGCGATGGACGTCGAGCTCCACTTGTTCCTCATCACGGTGGACTGGGAGAACATCCCACTCAACGTTCCATCCGTGCCGACTAGACTCGCTGCCCAACAACAAGGGCCCTAGAAGATGTCGTTAGCCAGGGAAAATTACGCGGTTGCAATCCTTGATCGTGTAGTACATGCTATGCGGCGGACCTGGTCGTCTACTAGTCCTCCTTTGGTAGATGCATACTCAGCTAGTACGTCGAGGTCGCGTTCCCGACATGCCTCCTGGATGGCCGTAACCTTCTGCTGTTCCTCCACTGATAGTGTCTTCTTGCTGTATGCTGGGGTTGCGGAGAGCGGCGCTGTCTCGGTCGGTCCTGAAGAAACGATTCGGCTGCCACTCCGCTCCAGGGAGGAGGGTGCAGATGCCGCCATGGAGTCTTCAGCTCCACGGAGCTGACTGGTTCAAGGAGTATGTTCTACCCTTGGACCTCGAAGGAGCACTTGGCGGCGACTTCAGGCGAAGCAGGAGATGGTGATGTCGCGCATGTTTTTCCCGCCAATGACGAAGACTTGGGTTCTCCACGCAGCTCGTGCTTTGACTGCCTAACCAAGGCAATGCACCGCAACGGGTTCGTCTGACGTGTTCGCCGGGCCTGCGTGCGTGCGTGCGTGCGTGCATGCGTGCATGAAGAATCAATCTCGAGGGAGAATAGACGACCTTCACTAAGGTAGGCGTCGACCCGTTTCGTGGACGACGGGAGGTGGAAGATCATCGGCCCAACCTGGAAGTGTCGTCAGGAATTTCGGCATGGAAGCCGGATCATTTGTGCTCCGATGCCATCAGCCTCACCTCACCTCTACGCGAGACACCAACATCCATCGACGTCCGCTCAAAATCATCGAGGCTCACTAGCGGTGCTGAGAGTCGGGGGTCTCTCGCTTGCATTCCCATCGGCAGTCGGCCAGTACAGTACATGTCACCAAGAACATCACCAAACGACGGATCAGATCGATCCGCGCCATTGCCCGATCCCATCCCTGCCGCGGACACGCCTAGGTCCGCATACTTGACGAATGCCTGGAACCAGCCACGGGTGTGATTGGCAAATCGCAATCTGACGTTTGGCAAGGCGGCAGCACGATTTGCGAGCTACGGAAGAGTGTCTGACAGTTGACACTTTCACCGGTCGATCGCCGGAATCCCCGTGCTCCTCTCCCAGATCTACTCCACTCCCCATCGATCAACCTATTGCGGTCACACTGCATCGCCGGGCCTCCCAGGAGGCGCCCCACAGGGCTACGGAACCGAGTGGCTGGAACCAGGGCACGACAACAACATTGCTCGCTGTCGGCGATATATCTGATACGGCACAGCAAGTGCCTGCTGCATGGGATTCGCCTATTGATGATTGCTGTGCGCTGTATCACGACCTAAGGTACAGTCCTTGTCTGCGAGACCGCCGCTATAACTATCTCGACCGTACGCTCGCAAGCATTCCCTTGATAAAATCCTCGCTTGTACTGTTCCCAGCCGACAAGGGCTCAATCCTTCATCATTGACAGTTCTCGCGGAAATACTTTGGCTCGATTTTGACCCATTTGCGGCTATGTGCACGAGCGAATAATGTGATCAGACCAGCATCGAGCCATTGCGACCCGGCCGTGCCGTTGACCGACTGATAGCCCGAGGAGCCTTCTGGACATTTGAACGAGGTTCCAGCTGCCGTGAGCGAAAAGGAGATTTTCCAGTCCAGCATCCCGATTATCGCATCCATCCCGGAAGGCGACGCCAACGGCATGGCCGGTGAAAATGAGGTCAGGCGCAAGCGGATCGGCGTCTACACAAAGACCGTGGTCCGGAGCTCGGCATGCCGGTGGGTACTACGTGTTCGCATACGAAACTCACGTTGCAATGATGTTGTGTTCGTCGGAGAAGACTTCGTCCGTGTCGCCCAAGTCGGCGAGAGAGGCCAATTGCACGATGTTGCTACCAAGACCGATTTCGATGCGCACATTCGAGCAGCGGCCGTGTTCGACCACAAAGAGGACGATTTCCTTACGAAAGTCAAGGCTGAAGCAGGCTCAAGTCAGCCGAACGCGGACGAAGTTGCTCCTCAGTCATTGGTTTTGACGTTGGACTCGCATGACCTGGTCTTCGTTTTCTTGCAAACAGATCATGATGGCAGCTTCCGATTCGTCCAGCAGACATGTCCAATGCCGTGCTTTGATCGGGTGTTATTCCAACCTGGAGAACATCTTGCTGTCGACCCATCCTCCCGCGCAATCGCAGTCGCAGCGAACGAAGCCCAACTTATTGTATACGTCGCAAAACCCCAGAAACAGATTCAGAGCGAGCTGCAATCCCGGTCGCCAACATGGATCCCGGTGTCAACTCAGCGGCCTATGCAGGTCACAGGCGTGATCCAAACTATGGCGTTCCTTGTTCCTCCCGACGATGACGGAGACCACGTCATACTACTGCTGGTGGTCATCGAAAAAGGCCAAACGAAAGCCGTTCGCATTGACTGGTACCACTCTGTCGGACCGGCGCATGCGCAGATCCACCCTGGACAACCGCTTGACTCTGCTCGAAACGTGCCTAGTCTGCTCGTGCCTTTAAGAGAAGCCTCCTTTCTTCTCGTCACGGGCAATAAAATTGTGAAATGGGCAAACATTCTCTCGGGTCACGCCACAGAGCAGATAGTGGAAGACATCGACGAATCTTCGAATTATCCCGGAATTTCTGGCCAAGCTCCACTGTGGGTCAGCTGGGCCAAGCCTCCGCGAACCCGATCTGCGACTCGAATCAAGGACTTTGTCTACCTGGTGCGGGAAGATGGGTTGCTCGTCCTGCTGACTATCGGAGGGCCGGCAGCGAGCACGGTCGTTAGCCAAGCAGGAAACTTCGCATGTCACGTGGGCTCTGCATTTGCGTCTCTCGGAGACGAGGGAGATCCTGACATTCTTGCTGTCGCCGGCGAGACGAGCTCGGGACTGATCGTCTCTATGGGAGTATGGCCTTCCTACCGTTCTATCAGGGAGATGACCCGTGTGGAGGCTACTTCGATGAACGAGATTGACGTTTTGCCAAATTGGGCGTCTGTCACCGATATGATCAGCTCGGGCGCGCTACACTCCAGCAAGAGTGTGAACAAGGCAGGTGATACGAGTCTGGTCACTTCCGGGCGCCAGCCGTATGGCACGATCACAGAGCTCCGGCGCGGCGTAAGAGCACATCTGTTGGCGTCCTTGGAGCTCGAGGGCTTGCGCAATGTGACCGACGTTTGGACAATTCCTAACGGCTTGGGTGGCATTCTGGTGGTGCTGTCCAGTCCCATGTCGACCAGACTCGTGTCCATGCCAGCCGATCCAGACTCTGAGGATATCAATGAAGTCAGCGAGCAGACAGCATTCGACTGGCGGCAGCGTACGTTGACGGCAGGATTTACATTGAATGGTCGATTGATACAGGTCACGAGCAAGACTATCTGTGCCACTCCAACCATCAACGCAAATTTTGAAGACACATTGAGGACAACCCTGGACGATGATGTCGAGATCACCGCGACAACAATTATCGAGGAGCTCTCTGTCGTCGTGACTGCAGAGAAAAGCGAAGATGCTTGCAGGATCGTATGCTACTCAATACCACCGGCCGACAGCGACGAAGAAATTTGCCAAGTGGTGACTGTACCGCTCGGCGGCGTACCGCTATGTCTTGCCGCAGTTTCTGTCGCCAACGACATTTTGATTGCTGCGTCGACTCAGGATCGCCAGGTTGCCGTTATATTCTTGAAACAGAGCAAAGGCAAACCACGTCTTTTTGCGACCGCAGTGCCCTCATTGGTTGATCCATCGGCTGTATCCGATCACATTGCGATTTTGAAGGCTCCTTTGAATCATGACGACTCCAACGACATGCTGGCAGTATGCGGCTTTCGGGACGGCAAGATCGCCGTCTTCAACGTCGACATTGATTCGACGGAGCTTCTTAATGATGGCCATGTCATTGACTTCGGCAACAGCACGGTCAAACTTATGCCTTCCAAGACTGATCAATCCTCGGCAGTGGCCATGAGCGGTGCAAGCACATGTCTACTCTCCTGGAACGGCCAAGGTCCGCAGTCTCTTTCAATTGAGAATATCTGGATCACTGATACAAACCGATCGGAATTCGCACAAGGATCCATATCTGCTTGCGCTCAGATGCCGGAGTCAGTTTATCTGTCAGACGTTGCGGAAGTCTCAATGGCAGATGCTTTGGTGATGATATCCGGCGACGACATGCTTGTGGCGAGCACGGATCAAAATGTCAGCACAATCCCACGTCAGCTGAATGTGAGCGGAACGCCGAACCGCTTGATCTACTCTAAAGACTTGCGATGTCTTGTTTGCGCCTCGTTGCGGGCGGAAGTTAAGATGCTACCATCGGACAAGCCTCGAGCTCCTCCTGAGGAGAAGCGACAGCTGTTTCCCACGATCGACTTTGTGTCAATGCAGGATAAGGTTCCGACGTACCGGCACGACTTGCAGCCTGGTGAGAGGATATACGTACTACTAGAGTGGACGTTCCGTCAACAAAGCGACGGCAAGAAGCATACCTTTATTCTGGTAGGCGGCCAACATGTCTCCAGTGGTGGCAAACACCGAGGCCGAATCACGTTCCTCCAACCCGTCAGCCGCAACTGGGAAGTGAAAGAAGTCCGCGAAATGAGCAACAAGAAATTCGACGACCCAGTCTACAGCATGTGCACGTACGACTCGAAAACCTACGTCGCCTGCTCTGGCAACAGTGTCTTCCTCTACCAACTCTCCGACAGAATGAGTTGGGATCAACGCTGTCCGGCCTATCGTCTCAACAGTCCAGGCGTGCACATTACTGTCGAAACGGACACCTCGCAACGCCGCATCATCGTCGTTTCCACGGTACAGGACTCCCTCGTCACCCTCCATCTCACACCTACCGGTCTCGTCCCAATATCAATGGGCCCTATCGCCCACAACTCCCTGTCGCATTATACACTCCCTCCGACCTCACCACTCTACACCACGCACCTCGACACCACCAATCACCTCACCCTCCTTACCACAAAGACAAGCCAACTCCTCGGCCTCGCCGCTCCCAAAACGGTCACCTCCCCAAACCGAACCTACGCCTCCCTACAAACCCTCTTCTCTGCTCCCCTCCCTAAATCCCTCACCCGCCTCGTCCCGTCCAGCGTACCCACCCACCGCGGTCCTTCTCCAGCGGGAGTCATCCACCCAAAACTCACTGGCTGCGCGACCGACGGCTCCCTCTTCGGCATTCTTCTCATCGAAGAACACCTCCGGCGTCGACTCTCGTGGTTGCAAAAGCTCATCTCCTGGAGCGAGGACCTCTCGCCGCATTCATACCTTTCTCCGACGTATACGACTGATGTGGAGGAAGAAGGAGAGATGGACTATGTGCCGAGGGTATTGTCGATTGGGCTACAGAGCTACGGTGGGAATAGCGGTAGTGAGGCTGGGGAAGGAGGAGACGAGGTGGTGATGCATGCTAGTACAACGCGGGAAGAGGATATGCATGTTGATGGTGATGTGCTGGGTCGGGTCTTGCGGAAGGGAGGAGTGGACGCTGTGCGGAAGGTTCTTGAGGATGTTAGTAGGAGAGAAGATGCGGTGGGTGCATGGGTGAGGACGAATTTCGAGCGCGAGGTTGCAAGCTTAGAGGAGGTTGTTGAGTTTGTCAGGAAGTTGCAGGGTTGGGTTATGTGAAGTGATGGATAGATTGAAAAGTGAAATGATGGATACATTGAAGACTTGAAAGAGGACGGCAGTCCCAGGCTGGCATAAATTGGAGTTTGCGACCGACGGACGAGGTCTTAAACATGATACCCTTGAATTACGATATGTGGAAGCGAGTCTTTCTCTCACCTCTGAGGCGGAATAGCGTGTTAGATAATGACGCAAATCGATCATGTTCATTGCATGGACACACTCTCATACTTTGCCGCAAGCAGTTCTTCAACTCGTGCACACGGCGCTAAGCTTCGTTATACTGTAGGTGGTGTAATGCTCATGAAACGCCACACGCATCCTCCAGCACAGGAGCCCGGTGACCGTTCCTCACACGACAGTGGCGTTGTGCAAGGCACGGCAAGACATGCCGTGCCATTTGTGTCGAACACACCTACGCGATCACCATCGTCACGCCGACCTCACCAAACTCCACAACTTGTGAATCCAGCAACAAGAACCCTCGTCCCTTCCATGTCTGCTTCCACTCCCATCCTCTCCGGCAAGCAGCGGTATTCTCTCCTCCTCGTCCCTCCCATTGACAGTCCCGCTCGGCGTCGTGGCGGGAGAAGGATACCGCACCTCCAGTACTTCCGTCAACATCTCCACCACCGGCCGAGTGTACTGCGACGAATAGCAGAATTCGTGCAATTCGCATACTTGGGTCGTGGGGTTGGACTTGTACACTGGGTTTGTGTGGGTGACGTCGTCGGATAAGTCGGCGGTGTGAGGTATCGGTGGAGTCTCAGGCGCTGTTGTGAAGGATGCGGCTGTGGTGACGGTTTGGGAGCGGTCGGGCCGAGCTTGAGGCTGCTGCCGGGCAAGGGCTGCTGAGGAGGATTCGGCCTGAGCGTCTTCGTAGATGTCGGGGCCTAGGTCCATTTTGTAGGGCGTAGGCGGATGAAGATCGTTGGCCAGAGTAGTGATGTCCTTTTTGATCTGGCCGGCTTTGTGATCCGGTGAATGGCAAAGGTGAAGTTGATCCGGCAAGTGCTTGCGTACGCCTTCCGGTTGCTTCTCCAATGACGTGAGCGGGTCATGCTGCTTGCTCGCTAAGTGAGGAGCAAACTTGAACCTCACATGGCCATCGCTACTGTCGTCCATAGGTCCAGCGCTCAGCACCTGCTCGGAGCAAGAGATTGCAACTGCTCGTACCTTTGCCATTGTTTCTTCCTGCGCGGTTGCTCTTGGTGGCGGTGAACAGATATGTCGCTGTTGTAACACTTTCGGTGTTGATGTGACACCCGAAGATCGCCAGCCGATAAAGTGCAAGATGCTGCTGCTGGTGACTTCTGTTTGCTTGGACCGGGGAAGCTTTCACCGAGTCACACCGAGCACGACATATCTGAAGAGGCACCAGAGCAGCATGCACAGACGTAACGCCGTCCTCCATCAGCACATGGCAACTGCGAAGTCGCAGAGATCCTTGTGACAATCCTCTTCAAGGCGCTCTCTTCACTTTGCCAATCACTTCTCCCAGAAGATCAATCATATTCTCTCTTTCCACCTCCTTTTGTGCCCTCTCCTCTTCTACCTGACGTAGTTCAGCCTCGAGCTCACGCATCCTCCGCTCCTGATCCTCTTCACTGTTCCCGATCCCCGGTAAAGAGTTGATTATGTATTCAATCTGCTGCTCTTTCAAGATGAGGTCCTGCGCCAATTCTCGCAACGCCGCGTTGAAAGTGTTCTGAGTCTCCGGAGATGGTGTAGATGGTTCGCGACTTCCGTTCTGGCCCTCTCCTTGCTGTGCGCCGGCTGCTGGGCCGTCGCCGTTCGTTGCGACGCGGCCGACTTCGCGGGAATCGGCTTGAGGTGCTTGTGTAGGTTGATCGGGAATGTCGCCGTAAGGATGGCGGGTGTGGACGTAATTCAGGGAGGCGTACATCTGCGTAAGGAGCTATCTTCGCGTCAGTTCATTGTTCATTGCCTTGCGACATGAAGGTGATTGCATACATCGTCCAGACAGTCCTGGAGCTGCGTCAAGCGGTCGGCCATGATTGCTGTGTTGCTCGAGGGAGGGTCGCGACCGAGCGGATTTCGAATAGAAGCACCGCTACGTCTGGGATTTGTCACATGTCATGCACTGTGAGGACGAAGACAATCGAGGTCAAAGATCTGCGTGTGAAGCTGAAGCTGAAGCTCCCGTCGACAGCATTGAGCTCATATCATGCTTTGTCATCACGAAGCTCACATCACTTCGGATCAACATCATTGTCCACCACCATTCTCAACAGTACATCTCTCTTCACAATGGCTCTTCCTCGCTCAGCAGCCGCAGCATTCTTGCGACCGTTTTTCCGTACGCCTCAGCGCCTTACCTCCTCCAGCCAGAGTCTCACAAGAGCCATCTCGAGACGGCAATTCATTGCCCGAACTCGCCAGCCGACCTTCGCCGCAACCCGAAGCCTCACCAACTCCTCATCTTCCGATTCAAAGCTCTACGACTTCCAACAAATACAGAAACTCTCCTCTTCGCCTTCCAAGGAGAAGGTCCTGATCGGTACATCGAAACCGTCCTCTGCTCAGACAGACCTCGACTAATCCTCCACCTTCCAAAACCAGACGTTCGCGAACCCTCCGAATACACTGCCGGCTACATTCCCACCGCCATAAACCTCCCCATAAAGTCCCAACCGGACGCCCTCTTCCTCCCTGCCGAAGAGTTCCTCGACCGATTCGGCTTCGAGAAACCGCAAGCCGAGCAGGAAGTCGTGTTCTATTGTAAATCGGGCGTGAGGTCACAGGCGGCGGCGAGTCTGGCGAGGCAGGTCGGATATAAGCAGGTGAGCGAGTATCGAGGCAGTTGGATGGATTGGGAGAAGAATGGAGGGCAGGGAGCGAAGCCGTAGGAAGGTCAAAAGAAGGAAGGTCGAAATGATCGTACAAGATGGGCTATACACAGCGTACTCGCTCACGCTTAATTCGACTGCTCGTCGTCCCGGCCAAACGTTGTGATCTTGCCGAGTAATCGTGTAAGATGACACCGTCGAGCAAATCAAGGAGATCCATATCGAGGCCCGCCTGATCGACAGTAACAAGTATCCCAGAGAACTTTTCGAGGCCATGCTTGTTCCAGTTCAGGCCGTGTCCAACTTTGGCACGCACGTCAGAGCCGCTTGATCGACGAGAGGATCTGCAAATTCGACGTCTACATTGTATTCTCGAAGCAGACATTGTATGGCGGCAACACCTGGAGAGTTGTCAAGTACAGTCTGTCCCTTCTTGAACCCAACGCCTACGATGAATATGCGGATCGTCGAGCCCGACAAAAGCGGTTGCGCTCCGGTCATTCCCCACTTGTCTTCAATGTCTCGCATCAATCGACCAACAATCTCAGAAGGCCGTCTCCACGAGATCTCGGTCGTGTGCTGGAGGATGGGCATGTTGCACGTCCTCGGCAGATAACAAGGGTTGACAGGTATGCAGGGACCACGGATTCCAGGTTCAGGCCAGAATGGTAGGTATCCGAACGGTTTCGATGCGGCCGCTCTGCTAACCTCCCATCCATCAATGTTGAGGGAGGTGCAAGCGTCGGCCATCTCGTTGGCATACGCCGCACATACCATGCGCTGACCATTCTCGTATAGTTTAGTCATCTCTGCTGCCTCCAGCGAAGATACCGGGATTAGGTGATCAAACATACGTCCATACAGCTGATGCACGGCCTCCAATGATCGAGGATCTATGCCGGAGATGATCTTTGTGATTTTCCGAAATGCGGGAAATTTGCGTCCGGGGTCAACTCTCTGGCACTGGACGTTAGCTCTGATTTCGCAGGCGGTTGATGTGGCATACCTCTGGAGACATGCCCACTTTGGCTTTCTGTGTGGCGGCCAGGGAGCTAAGAAGCTCTCTCGTCATTCCCACCGCTACTGTGCTTTCTACGACCACGGTGACACCTTGGCGAGCATGGCGAGCGATGGTATGTATTGCCATTTCCAGAAATGTGATGTCAATCGTCTTGTCGTGGTTGGGGGTCGTTGGAACGGCTATGAGAACGGCGTCCGCGACAGCCAAGTCAGAGGCATCTGACGTTACTCGAACTGCCAATCCTGAAAACTGCTGGGCGATCTGTTCGACTCTTTGCTTTGAGATATCAAAGGCAACAACTTGGTAGACTTCGGCAAATGCCTCTACTAGATGTGAACCAACATATCCGACGCCAACAACAGCCACGATGGGACGGATCTGTCGCGCTTCTTCAGCATGGCAGTTCATCACTCTATTTCCGTTCGTCCTTAGTCCGTGGAGGGGCTTGCGATGGAGCTTGTGTAGACAAGTGGATGGTCGCGACTCTTGGGCCCAGGTGAGTTCAGATTCCAAAATCCGACGATTCGATGAATTCGGCACAACACAAAGAGCACTGAAAACGGCTCGCTTTGGGATTCCGGATTGGTGATGTGAATCGCCTTTGCTTCTTATAGCTACCTTTCTCCAGTGTCACATTGACTGTTTCGTGAGAAGTCTCCGGCAATTATCGATCAGTTTCCTCCCGCCAATTTGAGCGATCAGTCTCCTCCCGCCAATGTGGGAAATACTGTTACAAGGCAAGCTTGTCTCTACCTTGAGCTGTACTAACTTACGTGTAGTTACGACGTTCTCCATCGACCACGAGACTCCAAGAGCGATCGGGCGACAGTAAAAATGGAACTCTGGATCGTTGGCTTTGGGCCAGTGGCGGGATACAAGTACTCCAGGTGCATACGCAATGCGATGACGCAAGGACATCTAAGTCGTTACCACATCATTGATCGAGAGTGTCAGCAGCAGCAAGTCGAGGCCAGAATTACTAGATTGTCTGTACAGCCCGCATCTTGCACGTACATTCCGGAAACTGCACTGCGGAATGGTACCGACTCCGGCATCGCCTGGCTGGTCCAACAAGGCTTATTCACCAATTGCGGAACCCGAAAGAAGATTGTGGTGACCACAGAACCGCAGTCGCATGGTGCATACATCAGTCATGCGTTGGCACAGAATTTTGAAAATTTAGTGTCCAAGCCACTGATCTTGTCGATGAAAGATGGAGTGCTCGACCAACAGGCTTTAATGGCAGGCGTCAATGCCATTGCTAAAGCATCTATTGAGGCCGGTGTCAACGCTGCAATGCTATGTCTCGGACGATGCCACGAAGTGTACGAGAAGAAACTTCGACAGCCAGTCGCCATGATGGTTCAGCGTCTACAGACACCGATTACTTCTGCTCACATCCAAGACTGCCTCAGGTGTGTGGAACCTTCCATCTGAATTCAGCCAGCGGGAAGACCATCCTTACAAATACGGCTATGGTATGCTCATGCACGGCGCCTACCACTACATCGACGTTCTGGCACGGCTTCTTCTGTTGAACAAACAACTGTTTCCAGAAGAAGAATCCTTTATCACGCTGTAGGGATTAGATCGCGGCCCATGGTGACATTTAGGCGGATTTACATATTTCTTATTTCTGATTTCTAGAGCGGCAATGCGCGACAAGGCCTTACGGCGAGCCTGTCACGTGCGGAGCACATTCGAGCCTGAGGCGAGAATAAGTGCCCAAGAGCGGTTCTGATCCACATGAGATAGGGTAAACCCACCTTGTGATGTTTCGTTGTAAGGGCTGACAGATCCTGGTTCCTCGTCCTCGGAGCCGCCGGGAGCGATGACAGGGTATGCTTACCCGTCCTCCCACGTCCCATACTGGGCGTGGATCTGATCCTACAGACTGCATCGTGCGCAAATTGCAGGATTTGCCAGTTCGCATTGGCTTGGAACTCATCGGGATCATCTCCAGGGCACACGGTCCTCGTTTCTTGTTGCGGGCACAAGGAGCTGTGAATCTTGGCCGCAAGCAGTGCTGCAGGCAGACGAGGTTGCGAGCAAATCGAGCGAGGCAGTGTCTATTTCGAGCTCAAGACCTAGCATAAGAGGCCTATCTGTCCAAAGCACGTTTCCAAACTCTTTCCGATCCCACAGTCACACCCATTCGGCACTATTGCGAAGCACTCTCTAACCATGACGAATACCAGCTCGGATCCCGAGGCCTTCTCGAGCCAGACCTATGACTATCTCATCGTTGGAGGAGGAACAGCCGGTCTGGTCGTCGCTGCTCGTCTGACAGAGGATTCAAATGTCACCGTCGGTGTACTGGAAGCTGGCAAGAATCACTTGGACGACCCGTTGGTCGATACGCCCGCAGCCTTCAAGGACATGATGATGAAGGAAGACTACGATTGGGGTTTTCTCACAGAACCACAGGTGAGCGCTGATGCATGAATCGGTGTGCCTGCAGAGTCGACTGATAGCATGAGTCAGAAAGACAACAGCAACCTCAAACATCACATTCCTCGGGGCAAGATGCTGGGTGGAAGCTCGGGTGTGTAGCAATGAGTACTTGATTCGCAGATCATGGCTGACGTGGCACCAGGTTCGAATTTCCTGATGTGTATGTAGATAGGACAAAGCCGACACCTCCTCAAATCACCCGCATGCTAATACAATCGTCAGATGTCCGCGGCTCCGATCAAGACTACGACGACTGGGCCATCATTACCCGCGACGAGACTTGGTCGAGTGCAAACATGAAGCCTTACATGCGAAAGCACCAGACCCTCGATTCGATCGACGAGGCGGCCACATTCGATCGTTCACTGTGCCCTTTCGTCGATGAAAACCATGGCACATCAGGCCCTATACACACCGGCTTCAACGATACCTTTTTCCCCATTGAGGCGGACTTCATCAAAGCCTTCGACGACGTTACTGGCATGGACAAAAGACCCACGGATCCTTACTTTGGCGATCACATTGGTTTCTACCACACGCTGTACGTTTCCCTTCTTCTGTGTATCACATACGTTGAACCTGATGGGCTTTGTCTCTCGCAGCGGCTCGATCGCGCGAACTGGTCCTCACAAAGGCAAGCGATCGTACGCAGCCCGAACATATTTCGAACCCAACGCCCAGCGACCGAACTTGCATGTTCTCACCGAGGCGACAGTCGACAAGATCGAGCTTGAAGGAACCACGGCCACTGGTGTTACTTTCTCACACGACGGAAAGATCTTTACGGCTCATGCCAATGGCGAAGTCATTGTGTCCTGTGGCGCGATTCAGTCGCCTCAGATCCTCGAGCTGTCAGGTATTGGCGATCCAGACGTCTTGAAAAGTGCCGGCGTAGAGTGCAAAGTCGCCAATCCAGCAATCGGTAACAATCTGCAGGATCACATCCTCAGTGTAGGTCCTTCAATCACACCAGACGCCGTCTGTGAGACGAGTTAACTGACTGAGTTGAATACCAGGGTGTCGGATGGGAAATGAAAGAAGGCATACTCACGCTCGACAGTCTGGCCCGCCCGGATGTGATTCAAGCCGCACAGAAGCAACTTATTGAGGACCAGAGTGGACCTCTAACTTGCACCTCGACAACACACGGATTCTTCCCGTACAAGGTATGCCTGTGATACTCGCTTTCGCCGGTGACATTTGACTGACACAACACCTTGCAGAAATTTGCGACCCAAGCCAAATAAGATGAAATCATCGGATCCATCGAAGCCAGCATGTCGACTGCCACTCCTTTCCAGCAGAAGCAGTACGCTCGCATCATCGCACATCTCAAAGCGGACGACTCTGCAAACCTGCAAGTGGTTGTGGTGCCCACAAGCGGTGGGTACGAAGCGGGAGTCGCGGATCAGAGGAAGCTCTTTCGCGCGCCAGACAGCCTCGATGCACTCAATCAAGCCATGGTGATAATGGCCCTGCAATACCCAGTCTCCCGCGGCAGCGTCCATATCAAAACCGCCAACGTGGAGGACCATCCAGCGCTAGACCCAGGCTTTCTGTCACACCCGGCAGATGTGGCAGTCTTGGGAGCCGGTATCACCATGCTCGGCCGAAGCGCACAATCACCACACCTTGCCGACAAGATCTCGAGACAGGTTAAGCCAGCTCCAGAGGTGGACATCTGTGATCCAGACCAAGCCGAAGCGTGGGTGCGCCAGTGGATCTTGTCGGAATACCACCCGTGCGGCAGCGTTGCCCTCGGCGATGCCCTGGACACCCGACTTCGAGTCAAGGGAGCAAAGAACCTGAGAGTCATCGATGCGAGTGTCTTTCCGAATCATGTTTCGGGAAACATCCAGAGCTCTGTGTACATGGTGGCGGAGCGAGGCGCCGACATCATTAAAGAGGACAGGGCGGCGGCTGTGGTGCAGGGTTAGGAAACGCTCTGGCAGGTTCGATCGTCTCGTACATATCGGTGGAATGAAATGCATACAACTGAGCTGCTGGTTGTGCTCGTCCTTCCGTCGCGTCGCAAAGAATGCAAGTCTCACATGGACTTCATGCTTCGACTCTTTCAGTCGCGAGCTCGCCCTTGTCAACACAGCACAGCCTCTGGTCTTAAAGCAATGTTGAGTCTATTCTTGAGAAGGACTGAGACTGGACCTGTGAAGCGGCAATTAATACTGAAGGCAGTCCTGCCGAATGATATAGCGGTAGTATAATGCTAGCTGATATGCCATACTTGTCGTGACGTTGATCTCTCTCGCTCTGCCTCTGCAGCAGATATCTGCTGCCTCACTCTGCTATGCTGCTCCCTCCTACCTCACCCTACCACCTGCTGTTTAAAGCTACCTCGATCACCTCCCTCAGTCCTTCTCTCCCTTGGCCTCGTCGCTGCTGCTTGAGAAGAGGTTCCCCATGCCCGCGTCCGCCAAGATCGACTTCCACGCATCATTCTTCACCGATGGAGACCTCTGCTCCATGCGAGCCTGGCTTCCTGCACCTGCACCACCAATCGTCGAAGGTGTTGGAGGATTCGGCCCGGTGTAGTGCGGGCTTGGGTCTTTGATGGCGAAGGCGATGACCTTCTTCCATGCATTTGTGTTCTGGACACGGAAAGCTGGTTCTCCTGCATTGCGAATCGCGAGGACCTCATCGTAGGCTCTATGAATGAGCTCCTCATCCGCCTTGCCACCCTTGAGTCCGCCAAAGATGTTGGCTCCGCGGATGATCGACGCCATGGTCTCTGCAGAATCGAGTTCGACATCGTCGGTGCCGTCGTTGAATTTGGCCCAAACCTGGCCATCCATCCTCTTCTGGTCGGCCTTTACCTTGCCAGATGTATTTGGAGTTGGGTAGCCACCCTTCTTCGCGGTCTGCTTCTTCGGGGTCTTGGGTGCGCTCCTCGGTCTCTTTGGAGAGTTGACCTCATCCTCCTCGTCATCGCCATCGCCATCGCCATCGTCGTTCATCTTGGGCGCCACCCACGGCTGTTCATCGCTGTCCGACGATCGCATGAGATCCCTGCTACGCCTAGCAGGCTTCCCTCTCGCTTTCGTAGATCCCTTCGCGCCTCGAACGTTCGCGGGTGCCTTCCCCTTTGTCGGAGTGGCGGACGGGGCCTTGATGACTGGAGTCGGGGCCACTGTTCTCCAGACAAACACCATCCATTCAAAGATGCCTACCTCACTACATGGATTAATTACCTTACACTACCGGCGTGCACATCTCTGGAGGCAGGCGCGCCCATTGTGCCTGCCCGGCGTGCAACCTCGAGCTAGGCCGGGCCGTCCCGCGGCCCGGGGCGGAACTGCGGAACTGTTCTCCGAAGCGGAGTCGCCTCCTAGCGTGTTGCTGGGACGAGACGGCACTCAGGTCCTCCTTCAGAGCGTCGCCTACCTCAAGGAACATATTTCTAGGCAGCTTCACGAATTGATTCAGCTTATTCCGTCTGTTCGGTGCATTCTTAGCTGGTCAGCTCCGCGCCAGATCGCAGCCTACCTTCCTCGCTTCTGCCCTGCATTCCTCCTCTCGTTGTCAATCTCTTCGAGGAGCGGCACGGCCTTCTTCAGTGCCTCGCGGTACGCATCCCGCTCCTCGGCTATCTTTGCTCGCTCAGCGAGGGCTGCATCACGTTCTTGTCTCATCGCGACTACCTGCTCATGCATTGCGACCGTAGTCTCATCGCTGCCAGTCTCGAGCAAGAGCGGCATCAATACCCTGATGCGCTCCTTGTACGTATCGCGCTCACCTTTCAAGATCACCATCTGGGAGTTGGACTCCTCTATGCGCGTGTTCAGCAAAGATCTCAGACCTCCTTCGATCCGGATGAGCTCCCGAACGGCGAGCTGTGCCGTTCGCTGCTGGCTCCGCTGTAGAGCTGCGTCCGATTCAAAGCCCTTCATCGTGTACTATGCGACGATGGCGATGATAACGATCCGCAACTTAGCTTCGTGAAGCTCCGATGCGAGATTGAATGCACGGGTCCGATGCTCTCCCACAGCCGCGTCTGCTTCTGTCAACTGACTTCGGTTAGCACGACCTAAGCAGCATTGGTCAATGACCTCTTACGCGTTGTACATTCGAGTCCGCTTTGCTTCGCAGGATCTCCGTCTCCTTCTTCTGGCCGATCTCGAACACCGTCTCAAGACGCTTCTGGCCTGACAGGACTGCATCTGCTGTATTCTTATCTGCTGCTTCGAGCTTCTGCAGGATATCTATCGCCGTTGTCGAGTCTAGCTTGAGACTAGTATCGTTCTGGACAACGAAATCTTGCAGTTCGGCTATCGTCATCTTGTCGAGAGCGCGGGAATCGATCATTGGGCTATTCGGTGTAGCGCTAGGGTCCTCGTTCCCTGGCTGCTTTCTACGAGCAAGGGCAACGTTGGCATCCATGAATTTAGCAGCGGCTGTTGTGTTCAGATAAGAGGTGAGTGGATGTTAGCTTATCGCGTTAGAGATCAGCTGCTTACCTTCGTTGTGGCGAGTAAACGCACTTGGGGCCCCTAGGGTGGTCTGATTCTGCGCAACGCCAGCTTGCCGCAGAGCCTTTGCCGCGTTGGGCGCCATCTGCTCCTGTCACAGCTGCAGTCGTCTGGCTCGTAGGATGCTGATCCGGTTAGTAGGGCGATAGTGATAGCTCTAAAGGGACGTGTCGAGGATGTGTTCCGGGCCGCGTGCTTGGGTGCGCGTGGGACTTCTGCGTGCAGGATGTCTGTCTGAGATATCCATCCATTCCTGGCTAATCTCCGGACTTCGACGCCATACAGCGCTCTCAAAGCGCCGAGCTCCCTAAAGAGCAGTAGATCGACACGTGACGTCCAATTTCTTCTACGCTTGCGACAGCGACTGAAGCTTCATCTACTACGAGTCCACTTCAGCCTACGGAGCGAACCCAATTCGACCAGCTAGGAATGTCGGACTTCAACAGCACAGATGAAGAGCAGGAAGGCACCCGCCTGTCCCCCTCCCGACGAAATTCCAGAGCCCAGTTGGCGAGATCCGCATCGCCCGAAACGAACGCTGATATTCTTGAGAGCCAATTCTGGGCAATAGCATCACAAGCAGAAGGAATCGATATCGCTACGACCGCAAACAACGAACTCATTGACGATGAGAGCGGCAGCGCTGAGTCCGATGAAGACGATCGAGACCTAGGTTCTGTCGAAGCAAGCGACAGTGAGCCTGATTTGGACGGCCAGCCTGAAACAGACGAGGATGTTGAGAGTGAAGAAGACGAGGATGGGCAGCTGCTAGCATCAGACAGAGGAGGCATGGCAGCTATGCGGATGATGTACAAGGATCTCTATCGTGAGCAGGGAATGGTCAGCATGGCTACGAAGGCTATGAGAACCTATCCGGAGGACGGCAAAACCCTGGACAGTACCTCCTTCTTGACCCAGGCTACATCGTATCATATCCTCCTCAGTACCCACCCCAAAATTCTCCATAGCCTGCTTGAGGGTACTCTGCTAGCAGATGCGGATGAAGACGACGATCTTGGGAGGCTGCTGCATAAGATACGCGTCCGCGCCGTCGACAACAAATTCCCGCAGCCCGCCATCTACCAGAACATCCTTGCTAGCCACTCCAAGAAGTCACCAACTCCGAATGAGCTTTTCGAGGTGGCCAACATCGTCGAGGCTTACTGCGATATCAATCGCGACCATACTCGCGCGAAGAGGATCGATAGCTTCAAGGCTCCATATCCGAAGCACACCGGGGTTGCGTACAAAGCGCGGAAGTATCTTACGCCAGAACGAAGCCTCGACATGTCGCAACAGAGGATCAAGAACGTCGAGAGCTTCCTCGAAGGCCTTCGGAAGCGCATCGCTGCGATTGATGTCAGTGAGCGAGACTTGCCGTTGAAGTGTCCCCTCGTCGAGATCGGGTACACCCACAAGAGTGAGAAACGACTGGACGATCATGTCAACCACAAAGGATCAAATTACATCATGAATCTGTTCGACGCGGCAAGCAAAGTACTCTGGCCCGGGAAATACAAGATCCACCAGTTTGTTGTGTTCCTGTGCACGCAAGCTCAACAGGCGGCGGTGGCTGAGATCCTGTTCACACGGCTGACTCAATGCTACATGACGAACGGGGGTGGCTTCACCCACTACGCTCCCGGACGAAGTAACTCCTCTGCGCGAAAATACAACGACGAGGGCTGGGAGCGCTTCTGGGACTGGAACAAGAAGATTGTAGATGTTGGTGGCAATCTGCAAATCGAGGAGTCGAAATGGGAAGCATACGTGCTCAAGATCAGTCAAGAGCGCAGCCACAGCGAGAAGATTGTGGATGAGATCAAGATGAGGATCGAGAGCATCCGGGAGAGAACCCTTCATTGCGCGTCTATGAAGAGGGAGATGGGAATCTACAGGGACACCATCCAGTCGGCGTCAAATGACGAGGACCCTGCGGAGGGCCCCTTGTAAGATGATAGTTGAGCGCAAATACTGTCATTAGCCGCAGTGTACGCTGTGTATCGTAGAAGGACTGCCTCGAGAGCGCAGAAGTCTAGTGTCGCAAGCGAAAATTCCACAAGAGAATCGGCGCCGTTGGAGGAGTGCCATGTTGTCCTAAATGTGCAGACCTCGTTGCAAATCACAAAGCCAGGGACAGTGGGCGCAATAACGTCCTCGCGAAGAGGCGTCATTACATCGCTTCTCCAGCAAGTCATTCTCGCGGAAATGAATAACAACAAGCAGACAGAACCACTTACAGCTAGCGCCGTAGAGACCTTTCGAATTCGTTCGGTGATGGCTTCTGCAGAAGCATTCGCAGCCACGTGCTTGTGCATTGAGAATGTTGAGCCAACTCTTTGATGAGTCCGCTCCCATTTGCATACTTCGGTTCTCAATGAACTGCAGGAGAGAGAGAGAGAGAGAGAGATGTGGGGACTCTGTCGGAACATTTGGGCTGCCGCCATCCATGGACCCGTGGCTGGTGTTGGCCTTCGGAGCGGTCGCGAATCGAGGTTCAGTCCATACTGAGTCCACCATGCTCATGGGCGACGAGGTTGCATAACGCACCATGCCTTTGCAGGTACAGCGCTGCGTCCGACAAGCTTCAACCAGACAGCAAGGACGACATGGCCAGACTATGGTCCGGCGCTGGCGCAGAATTCCATGCGTTGTGATGTTGCGATGCAAAGACAAGATGCGAGCTCCATGCCAAAGTCGTGACAGAGTGGGCGGCGCTGCGGTCAATGAATGGCATCGAAGAGGCGGTTGGCTTTCTGCTGGGTGCTGGTTGTCGTGTCAGGAGGCATGCGCTGGCGGTTGTTGATCGGCGCAGTCTTGGGACTCGAACCTTGAAACGAAGGAGCCTAAGGTAGCGAGCTGGCCACTGAACCTTGTCGGGAGGTAAATTAGACATCAGGTTGAAGTTGAAGGCTCGTTGTCAGCTGCCCTGCCCTGGTCTGGTTTCAGCTCTGACGCCGCTTGCTTAACTTGTCTACACTCTCGCCCTACGCGTTCAATCGACCCATTGCCTGCCAAAGTTCGCTCCTATGATAAGTACCTGCCCGCGGAGGTGACCTGACAACATTCAGAGTTGATTCTGAGGAACGATGTCAAATGTTGATGCATTGTTATTCTAAGGATGAAGAAGAAAGAAGATCAGTGACCACTCCTTGAACCTGGCCACCGACCCACCCGAGCCGATGACAGCTCGCAAAATATTCGACCACTGCCCCGAGAGGGCTTCGATGGAGTTTTCGACGGGCAGTGCTATTTTCAGCTTCATCCGCTCCGCCACCTTCCCGTGGTTACTTCGACAGGCTCGGGCCATCATATGACCATCGCCCTTCTATTCCTCTAATTCACTCTTCTTCATACGCCCAGGTCCTCGTGAACGACCAAGCCCTCCAACCATTTCACGAACTCCAAGCATCTCACATGCTTCAAACTCTTTCTTATTCACTCAGGTCCTCGCTAAAAGACTCAAGACACTCCACTCTTCACACTCTTCCTCCTCTGCCGAGGTCTATCAGAACACTCCGCGCGGTCCAAACCATGAAGGTCCTCCCCTACACCTTGCTCAACATCGCCGCGGCCGCTATGGCTGCATGTAGCCAAACCCGCCAACACGTGTCTCTTCGTTGCAACGACGATGGTGGTAAGCCTACCACACCTCTATCCCTTTAACTTGCCAAGTCGAATGCTTACCGCCTTCAACAGCATACTGCCTCGACGGGAGTAAATGCTGTCCTACTCATGCACCTACACGCCACCACGGACAATTCAACACCTGTTCGATCGACGGCCTGGCAGTTGGGTCCAGGTTGGTCATCCAGGCGATCATTTCGTATGCTTCCGGATCAAGTTGCTTGCCCCATGTCGCGAAGCTGAGCCCAGGATTGTCCTCGACCGCCTGTCTCGCCGCTTCTGCAGAATCTCGAAAGGCGGCATCCCAAGTCTGATCGTCGACTTGCTCGAACAATCCCTGTGGTACTGGACCGAAATAGCAGAAGTGTCGGGTGACCATCTCCTGTGTTGGCGAGACTCCACGCGATGCCAGCTCTTGATAATCATCCAAAAGTAAGTAGTCGGACATTTCTAACCCTTATATGCCCTTTTACTAGCTATCTAGAAGCTTTTGTATACGCGTATGCGTCGATTAGACGCGTAATCAATGACGTAGGACGCGTAATCGATGACGTAATCGTCGAAACTAGCAGAGAGAAAGAGAAACAATTCGAAGAAGAAGAGTTTCTAGAATTTTCGACCAACGCCGGTACGATTTCACGCTAGTCCTGACTGGGAAGAGCTAGACGAAGCTAGTCCCGATCGGGTAACCGCATTTATTAGTATAAGATTTAAGAAAATCTCGATTACTAATAATATGCCTTATAGCAGCACTATCTAGGTAAAATTTCGCATTTTTAAGTTTCTAGCCTTTTCTAGATTTAGAAGTGTCTAGACCGACTAGTCCTAATTCGGTAGGGACTAGTGCAGATTTAGTATAGTCTAGACTTTCGGCAGACACGAAATCCCGCGTTTTACCTAATTAGGAAGTGTCTAGACGAGCTATTCCCTTTTGGGAAGTGCCTAGATAATCGCGTTTTTCGAATTGTTCTTTAAATCTCGCAATAAGGACCTCGCATTCGCTATTATCTCGATCTATATCTAGATCGTTGTTGTTGTATTGTGTAATAAGCGCATTTTGGTTAGATTTGCTGTTTTAGCTAGTTTTGTCGTTTTTGTTGTTTTTTAGTTTTCTAGCCTTCTACTAAGATAGCGCTTTATACAGGTATAGATAATAGCAGTTGTTATCGTTATGCATATCCTTATCGCAGTGCTTGCAGTACTTCTTTACGTCTTTTGTATTTTAAAGATGTTTAGAATTACTGTTTTTTAAAGATTTTCGATAATTTGCGATATAAAGAGCTGTTTCCTTCTCTTTGTCTTAATTATCTATACGTTAAGACTTGTCTAAAAGGTTCGAGAATAACCCTTCTAGATTGTAGGTTATTTCTTTGTCCTTTTTAGCATAAAAGCCTTATGTTATAGTAGTAACAAAGCTATCGTATTCTAGCATTAGGTTATTAAGTAATAATGTAATAATAACCTGTACAGGTATATCTATGCCCTTTGCCTTTAATTAATCGTAAAGGCGGCGCATATTATTTAGATATACCTCTATCTCGCTAGCGCCTTCTAGGCTTGTTTAAAATAGCTCTTTATAAAGAATAAAAGAACTATTAAAGCCCTTAGGGGCATATAGCCCCTTAAGGTCTTCCTAAGCCTTTTAGGCTCTTTTACGCCTTGTATTTGTAATAGAGGCCCGTCTTCGCAGGCTAAATAAATACTTGCTAACGCCTTCTTCTTTTAGACGTCTATAGTATCGTTTCCCTCTATTGCAACTAGACAGTCTTTTTCTATAAGATAGGACTCTATTCTTAGAGCCTAAATCTCGTAGTTAGACTGCCCTTTAAGGCATATAAAAGAGAAGGTCTTGTCGCTCGAAGTAAGCGATATGTCTAGCTCTTCTAGTTTAGGCAGGGACTAGACCCAATTTCGCTCTAAGGAGATAGGCACCTTACTACTGCTACTCGCTAGTCTCTACTAGCACTTTGCGGATTCAAGCCCTAACCTGCTAGTATACAGCTTACTAGTAGCTTCCGAGTTTAAGGAAGATTCCTCTACTAGTAACCCCTTTACCCCAGATTACTCCGGGAGAGGCGCTGCAGGGACTATAAAGGCTACGAGCTCCTTAGATGTACAATCGCTTGTTAAGTTACTTGTCGAATCGCTCGTTAAATCGCTCGTCGAATTGCTTGTTAAATCGCTCGTAGAATTGCTTAAATATCGGTCGCAGAATTGCTTGAATTTAGTTATAGAACTACTCGAATATTAGTCGTAGAATCGCTCGTATTCGGTCGATAGTAGTAGGGTAGGCTATAAGCTAGCCGGGCTTATAACCTGTGAAAAAGTAGAAGGAATAGCTAAGGAGGTAAAAGAGATAGAAGTCGTTTAATTGCTTACTCTATCTATTCTACAGACATTTCTAACCCTTATATGCCCTTTTACTAGCTATCTAGAAGCTTCTGTATACGCGTATGCGTCGATTAGACGCGTAATTAATAACGTAGGACGCGTAATCGATAACGTAATTGTCGAAACTAGTAGAGAGAAAGAGAAACAATTTAAAGAAGAAGAGTTTCTAGAATTTTCGACTAACGCTAGTACGATTCTGCGCTAGTCCCGATTAGGATGAGCTAGACGAAGCTAGTCCCGATCGGGTAACCGCTAGTCCCAATCAGGTAAAAGATCGTCGACTAACGCCGGTCCAAAAATCTACTAGTCCGATATTACAAATAAGCTGAATTCCGGAAGGCGTTAGGTGTTGGTGCCGTTTTCGGACTAGTGGTTTTTTGGACCGGCGTTGGTCGACGATCTTTTACCCGATTGGGACTAGCGCAGAATTGTACCGGCGTTAGTCGAAGATTCTAGGCGCACCTTACCCAATCCGGACTAGTGGTTACCCGATCGGGACTAGCTTCGTCTAGCTCTTCCCAATCGGGACTAGCGCGGAATCGTACCGGCGTTGGTCGAAAATTCTAGAAACTCTTCTTCTTTAAATTGTTTCTCTTTCTCTCTACTAGTTTCGACAATTACGTTATCGATTACGCGTCCTACATCATTAATTACGCGTCTAATCGACGCATACGCGTATACAGAAGCTTCTAGATAGCTAGTAAAGGGCATATAAGGGTTAGAAACGTCCGTAGAATCGATAGAGCAAGCAATAGAATAACTTCTATCTCTTTTACTCCCTTAGCTATTCCTTCTACTTTTTAATAGGTTATAAGCCCGGCTAGCTTATAGCCTACCCTACTACTGTCGACCGAATACGAGCGATTCTACGACTAATATTCGAGCAGTTCTACGACCGAATTCGAGCGATTCTACGACCGATATT
>JYJE01002763.1:0-20471 GCA_000983655.1 Zymoseptoria brevis | reverse complement strand
AATAGTAGACTTATAGGTAAAGCTCTTTTATTAGTTAAAATATCTAGTTTTTATATCTATTCTAACGAGTAATACTTAGCTTATACTATACGCCTAGAGCTAATATAGCTATATCTACTATTATTACTCTTTATAGTAGACTCCTAGTACTACTTATTATATTATCTTAAACATTCTCTCTTATATATAATATATCAATTATCTAGAAAGTCTATAGCTAATTCTGTTATAAATAGATATATTATATTTAGTAGTCGGCTTATAGTATAAGCTACCTTATTATTTAAAATATTAAAGGAAGGCTTAGAGATTATATATCTATATATAGCTATATTACTCTTACTACTCTACTTTAAACACGGGTTATCTTATTATTATAGATATTTAAACTATATAGTCTATCTTAAGAGTAATACTTAATCTTTCTTAAAGATCTAGAGTATATATAGCTATACCTACTTATATTATACTTCGTAACAGACTTATAGTAGAAGCTTTTTTAATATTTTAAATATCTAGCTTCTATATCTACTTTTATAAGTAAAACTTAGCTTTCCTTAACGATTTAGAGTATATACAACTATATCTACTCTTATTACACTTAGTAGTAGACTTTTAATAATAGCTTTTTTATTACTTTTAATATTTAGCTTCTAGATCTACTCTAATAAGTAGTACTTAGCCTTTTTCCTCTAGAGATCTAAAGTATATATAGCTATACCTACTCTAATTACATTTAGTAGTAGACGTTATCTTACTATTTCAAGTACTTATAATTTATATATTATCTAAAGAGTAATACTTAGCTTATATTAAAGGGTTAAGGCCTATATAGCTATATTTCCTATAATTACTCTCTATAACAGACTTCTAATAATACTAACTATATTAGTTTAAATATAAAGACTATATGTCCCCTCTTAATAGTAGTACTTAGCTTATAGTAAAGACCTAAAGCTAATTAAGCTATTAAAAAATATATTACACTTAGTAATAGACTTATAATTTAGTAACCTTATTGCTTTTGAAAATTTAGGCTATATGTCGCTTCTTAAGTATAATATATAGCTTATCTTTAAGCCTTAGAGCCTATATAGCTATAATTACTCTTATTATACTTAGTACTAGACTTATAATAGTATCTATCTTATTACTTTTTATATCTAGGTCTTACGTCCTTTCTAAAGAGTAATATATAGCTTATATTAAAGTCCTAGAGCTAAAGTATCTACAACTACTTATATTACTCTTTAATATAGCCTTTTAGTAGTAGCTATCTTATTAATAAAAATATTTAGATTATATATCTCCTCTTAAGAGTAATACTTAGCTTATAGTAGAGACCTAGAATATTTATAGCTATAGTTACTATTTTTACTCTCGACAATAGACTTATAGTAGTAGCTACCTTATTATTTTAAATATTTAGCGTCTACTCTATTCCTTACGAGTAATACTTTACCTATATTAATATACTAAAGCATATATAGCTATATTTACTCTTATTACTCTTAGTAGTATACCTCTAGTAGTAGCTCTTATATTAGTTTAAATATTAAGACTATATATATTCCCTCCTAAGGGTAATTTATAGCTTATCTTAAAGGATAAGATGCAAAATAGCTATCTATACTTATATTACTCTTTATAGTAGACTTATAATTTTAGCTCTCTTATTTAATTAGATATTTAGCCTTTATATCTACTCTAACAAGTAATACTTAGCTTTCCTTAAGCTCCTAGAGCTAAAGTAGCTATATATTTTAATATTACTTTAGTAGTAGATTCTTAAAAGACTCTATCTAATTAACTTATATATTTAGTTATTGCATCCTTTCTTAAGAGTAAGACTGAGCTTATCTTAGAGGCCTAGAGTATAGATAACTATAAATACTCTTATTACAGCTAGTAGTAGACTTATAGTAATAGCTTTCTTATTACTTTTTATTTTTAGGTCTTATATTCTTTCTAAAGAGTAATGCTTAGCTTATATTAAAGTGCTAGAGCCTAAGTATCTACAACTACTATTATTACTCTTCGTACTCTCTTTTTATAAGAGCTATATTATTAATAAAAATATTTAGATTATATGTCTTCTCTTAAGAGTAATACTTAGCTTTATTTATAAACCTAGAGCGTAAACAATTATATCTACTATTATTACTCTTCTTAGGTAGCTTTTAATATTAGCTATCGTATTAGTTTATATCTTTAGGTTTTATGTCCCCTTTAATAAGTAATACCTAGCTTATCTTAGAGACCTAAAGCTATTATATCTATATTTACTATTATTACTCTTTATAGTAGTTTATAGTACAAACTACTCTATTATTTTAAATTATTACTAACCGATTGCGTTAAGATTAACGTATCTACGTGCTATTGTTGTCTAGCTCTCCTCCTAAAGTATATAAGTTAGACAAAGACTACCGTTAGATCTTACCTATAGGCCGCTTAAAGGACTAAGCGTACAGAGGTATATTAGACCGACTAGAAAAAGCTTACGAGCGGCGTTACACTCGTCCCGCTACTTTATATACTAGAAGCGTCGAAGATGTTCTAAGTATATACGTCTAAAGGCGGCACTAGGTACAATCTCTCCTAATGTTAACTTTATCGTACGGGCAGCATTTCTTCTAGTATGCATTAGAAAAGCTATATATATAGCTAGAGGCGCGTGTCCTTTAATTCTTCTCTAGGACTACGGAACATTACTCTAACTAACATATCTAACGACAGCGCCGTACCGAGGCGGTAGCTACCTCTACTATCTTTATCTAGTAATGCTACGTCTCTCTAGAACGGTCGAGCTCCCCTAACTTGCGAGCGCGGTTTTCTCTACCTTACTATCTAATAGTAAAAGCTAGTTCGATCGCGTACGAGGACTACCGCTAGAATGTTCGAATACGTTAGCCTTAGTTAGTAAAGTCGTAATAGTACATTTCTTCGTACGGAAGGTAATTAGAAAAGGAGCCGATTCGGGTAATACGTAGGACTCTAGCTAGACTAAAGCGGAACCTAGATCTACTTAGCGTAACTATTTAATAAAGATTTAATCTTAAGATAGCTATCTACTACTATACTCGACATACCTAATCGGAGACGGGAGATCTAGTTCGATTACGCGATAGTTTATACGACAAACATGCTCGGTCCGTAGAAGGCTATAGAGATTGTAAGGATTTTATTATAAGAGAAATCTCGGCGGCTCGGGGTAGCATTTCTATTATTTACGGAGCGGAAGTCGGACGAAATAGTATTATGTCCTAGGTATTAAGATTAGTGTCGGGGAATTGTCTTAAGTATAGTCTAGAGCTGTCTATTAACACTATTATATAGAGAATTCTACGGGAGTTATATTAGTTAACTTCTTCTTAGCGAATATCCCGGTGTAGGCGTATACGTATATCGAGAGTATATCTTTTTAACTTTCCGCTCTCGAGTTATATTAAGCTACTAGAGTATAATACTAATCCTCGGCGCTCTTTATAATTATTATTATACTAATTCGTTACTCTCTTACGCTATAAGTCTCTACTTTCCTTTCCTTTAGAACGTTGCCGCTTTAAACCTAAGGGAGCTACCGATCTAGTAAGCTAAAGACCGGTGTTAATATTAATACGAGGATAGGTAGTATCCGCAGATCTAGATTAAGTCTCCGGTTAACCTAATTTGCTAGCTTTATATTTCTCGTTATAGCGCTATACCCGCGTTGTTTAGACCGAAAGTTAGGAGTTCTTATAAGTAAATAGTGCGTTATCTCTACCGCTATTATCCCTACGGCGTCGATCGATACCGTCTACGATACTTAACTACGATAGGATGCGTAGAGATAGGCCTGTCCCGGGGAAAGGGCTTTATTAGGTTTTTAGTAAATCTAGCTACCCGTATAATAGAAACGACCTATTAAAAACGTAACCTCTCGCCGGCTAAGAAGGGAGGAATCTCGGATAGGAGATATAAAGCGGCTGCTCGGGTTACTTCCGGTTTAATACGCTAGGTTCTAGACCGGAAAGGGGCGTAACTTTACTACTAGCATAATTAAGTAATAGTCGGAGACGTCTCGGGTCGAATATAGTTTCCGTATATTAAATAGTCGTAGCGCCGTATTCCGATCTCTATGCTAACCCCTCGCGATCGCCTAGTATAGAGGGCATAGTTTGCTAGCCGGCACCTTAGTTAAAAGCTACGTTCCTCGATAGAAAGATCTTAAAGACGCTATTAAACGGCGGCTCCTTTAATCTGCCGTACCTAATGTCGTTAGTATACGTAAATATATAGCGAAGAAGCGTGTTTATATCGGCCTCCGTTTATAGTCGTACTTAGGTGTTTATAGCTCGAGTATAGTAGTACATAACTTACTCGAGGAATATAAGATCCGAGTTTGGCCCGCGAGTCGCTATAGCGAATCTTATATTATCTAGCGGCAATAAATTAGCGATTAGGTCGTAGATAGGAGGACGGCTTGTTTGCGGCGGGGTCCTCCCGTTTAGACGTTCTATTATACCGCAGATTTGCTATAAGAAGATTCTGTCCCCTATAGTTACTATACTACTAAATGTAAGGAGTCCTACGGAAATCTCGTACTCTTCCGCCGGAGTCTTATACTTAAACTACCGCTTAGTTTCTACTTAGCCTAGAAGTATAATATTATATTATTTGTTCCTAAATATATAAGGACGAGACAGATCTAGTGCGACCGTCTTCGCCTTTTAATTAGTACTAATACTATACGTACTAGAGGCTTCTAATTCGTAATACGCGCGGAGAATTAGCTAGGAGTCTATATATACTAAGGCGATATTGTTCTTCTTAATATTAATCTCTAAAAGGTATAGTCGAGAGGCGACAATCTTACTATCTAGGCTAGGAGGTAGCTAAGCGTAAATTCTATACTTATTTATCTTCGGGAAGATTTCCGCTAAACGCTAACTAACATTTACGATATCTTAAGAGCTTAGCTTACTACGAGGACGGTAAAAGCTAGCGCGGGAGCATATCCTATAGCGGAAATGTTAGCGGATATATTCTTAAGGCGAGTTAAATAATATACCTTTTAATCTTAGGTTCGGGCTATCGGAGACCGATTAATTAGGCGGCGATCCTATTAGAGCGGATAGAGGATGCTAAATCGGAGTATGTTAGTATAATCGATGTAATAGTAATATAGTAAGCAACTTACGCTAATAGAGACGCCGGATGCTTAAGGCGGTAGGTTGCTAGAAGTACTAGACATCTTTCGATATCGTATACTCTAGTCTAGCTATATAGTACGTATATATCGAGGTATAAGGGATAGTAGAGACATCCGTAACGGATAGCGGCACGCGCGTAATTAGTAGTAGAGTAAACCGCGGTAAACTAGATTTTAGCTATAGACTTATATCCTAGTAAACATTTTCTCTTCCTTTTATCGATACCTAGCAACTACCTATTCTATTATAGCGACTTTTTTAAAGCCTATACTTAATTACTTCGAAACGTTCCTTTAGAAGAGCGTAACGTAAATAACTAAGACGTAGCTAGTAGCGAAGGTTAAGTCGCTCGCTATAATATAGTTTAACGTAGCTAATACTTAGACTAGCATCGACGAATTATATAACGATCTTAGCATTAAAATCTAAGCCTCCTACTACGAGTAACTAACCGCTTTAAGCGCTAGCACTTATACCCCGTGTCCCTTTTCCGACTTTAGCGCCGATAAGGAGGGACTACTCTACTAGAATAGCTACGCTACCTACTTAGCCTACTAGGACAACATTGCCGAGCAAATAGTACTTAATATAGAGTCTAGTAAGACAAAGGCGGTAGTAGACGTAGTAAAAGAGCTAGAGACTATAGCTTTCCGTCGTATAGACGACATTATCTAAGAAATTTCGCTCGAACTCTAGGAATACGTACGTAGTCCCCGCGACATCGTAGTAGTAAGTCGGTGCTTCTACCGCGCGCTCTAAGACATTAGCGCCTCCTTACGCTAGGAAATATATAGTATTATTCGGTAGGTCGCGTTATTAGACACCTAAAGAATATACGCTAACTTATAATCTTTAGTAACGGGTTTCTAGTAACATTTCTAAAGAGGGAAGGATAGCGGGTACGCTTACTATAGGTTAAGTACGATAGCAAGTAGAACCCGATCTTAGACGCTTAGGGCGAAATAACGTTTAGGGAGAGCTAGCTCGTCTTACAAAACGGTAGGATTAAGGCCATTAATCTACTAATACTATAATAGGGAAAGATAGGAGAGGTAATATATACGTACTTAGGGTTTTTATTATAACTTTACGCCGATACGAGTTACCGATAAGTTTTGTCTCGCTCTATTACTAGTATCCTAGGTACTTCTAAGACTCTTTTATAGTACTAGCTACGGCTCGCGAAAAGCGCTAAGTATAGGTTTATTAATATTTTCTATTTACGATAGGGAAAGAGGGTAGTAAGTGCTACAGCCTTAATAATCCCGTATATATTAGCGATCCCGCTCTATTCGGTAGCGAAATTCCTATTATATAAACTAGTATTAGGACGTAACGTTATAAAATTCTAGACCGTAAATCTAGGTAGACGTTCCTACTACCGAAGCCTACTATCTAGTACATCTTACTCTCTAACACCTGCTACCTATACCTATACCCTCGATTTCGAGCCCGCCCGAACTATTATATTACGTATATATCGGGTGTTACCGCTATCGTAACAAGGCGGATCTATTACTTCTACTTTAACGGTATCCTACTTATTAGTACGGAACCGTCCTACCTTTAATTACTAGCGTATTTATTACTAACGGCACCTATTAGATTTATATAACTACCGACATTTCTATTAATATCGCCCGGTAAAGATAAGTCTAATACACTCCTTCGGTAAGCGTAATATAGCCTAGATAGAGATTAATAGATTAGTTCGGGAATCTAAATTATCGAGAGCTATTTTAAAGGAAAAGGTCGAGCGAGCGGCGAAGACTTATAGAACGCTCTTAGAGGTCCTAGATCTTATAGATTCGCTCGGCGGCAAAGAGTAGATTAAACGTATACTAGGGCAGGTATAGTTCGCTATCGAAAATCTTCGTACCGGGGACTAATATAAGATCGCTATAAAGTACGAGAAAGCGTTAAAAGCCCTTTTTACGTCGTACGGCGTTAAATTCACGGAATATAACGAGAGAGAGGTTCGTTAAGCCCGAGAAAGCTAAGATGTAGCCGAAAAAGCACTTCGCGATTACCTAGGTCTATGTTCTACGAAGGTCGAAGAGGCCGTTAGGGCTAATAGCGCGTTATCCGCTATAGAGATAAAAAGACTAAAGAAGTAGCTAAAGGATATAGGCGATCGTCTTACCCGGAGAACTAATACGGTAAAGGAGTTAGAGAAAGCGAAAGAGGAGTAGACTAAAGACGCCTAGGCAGACCTTTCCGAGTTATAGGGACAGTTAGAGGCTCTATAGAAAGAGCACTAGCTTTGTTAAGACAAGAAGGGTAAACTAAATACCTCGAACAGGAAATTATAAGAGCTTTCTAAGTAGTACGAGTAGCTCTAGTTATAATATACCTCGGAGGTAAGGCACCTTCGAGAACAGATTACCGGCGCTAAGAGAACGGCTAAAAATGCTCGTAAGGCGTACTTACCCTTTATAGAGGAATACCGCCGCGAGATCCGCTCGCTTACGCTCTAACTCGCGACGACCTAAAAGGCGGTATTCGGAGCGAAGGAGTTACATTTATCGGAACAAAAAGCATACTCTAATATACAAAATTAGCTTAAGCTAACGCGGAAATTATATAAAACTTACGTAGTTAAACTAAAGGATACGGAATTTTCTAAAACTATACTCTAGCGAGATTTACGATCCGAGGTAGAAGCTTACCGAACGGCGAAGGAAAAGTCCGCGGAATTAATAAAAGAAAACACGCGAGTATAGCATAAGCTTAATACCTAGGAGCAACGTTAGGACCGGGAACTTACTAATATTAAATTAGAATAGGAGGCGAAGGAGTCCGGCTAGAAAACCGAAATTCTCGGTACTATAAAAGCGACGGACGATCTTAAAACAGAGTTAAAGTCCGCTACAGCTACCTAGGATAAAGAGCGTCGGATTTTATATATAGAACTATCCGAAGTTACTACTAGGTTAAGAGGGAGTCTCGTTGCCTTCGTAGTAGCTCGAACTGCTAATAAAGATACGTAGCGAGTAAGTAAACTTCTTTATTAGACGCGTAAAGCGCGTACCGTACTATAAGCGAGAGTAGAGACCCTTAAGACGGAGTCCGTATCGTTAAACGAAAAAGTCTACGACCTAGAGAAAGACGTACGCTACGCTAAAGAGTAGTATAAAGATCTCGCGGACAAGTAAGAGCGCTCCGTAAGGAGTGTATAGGACGCCGAACAGGCTAAAGAGGAGCAGATTACTAAGAATAGCGAACTTCGCTAGAATTTTATTAGGATTAAAGAGGAGAAAGTAGCGGCGTTAAAGACAATTAAGGAACGCGATATAGAGATCCTTGGCCTATACGTAACCGCGGTATCTACATCGATCGCTAATACGGGACAAAAGAATGTTATTAACGAGTATACGGCGAAAATTAATCGTCTTTAAAAGGATTCTAAAGCCGCGAGCGAAGAGTACGCCCGAGAACAGAAGACGAAGCAAGGCGAGCTAGATTCCCTTACTAAGGACATTAATCGCATAAAACAGGAGGCAACGACCGCCGACAAAAGCTAAAAGTAACAGCTAGAGGTTATATAGAACAAGCTTAATTCTAGCCTTAAGGAGCTAGATACCTTACGCGAGTATAGGTAGCAGTGCGACACCGTTTAAAAAGAATTAGACAAATTAGAAGCGTACAATACTAAGTATTTTAAGCAACTCGAAGGCCTACGTTAAGACGCTATCTCGACCGCGGACGAGAACGAGCGTTAGTAGAAGCTTATCTAAGACGAACTCGACGTATCTAATACTTAGTATATTAAGGAGCTAGCACAATTGTAAGAGCAAGTAGTAGAGACCGCGGACGAGAACGAGCGTTAGTAGAAGCTTATCTAAGACGAACTCGACGTATCTAATACTTAGTATATTAAGGAGCTAGTACTATTATAAGAGCAAGTAGTAGAGACCGCGGACGAGAACGAGCGTTAGTAGAAGCTTATCTAGGACGAACTCGACGCATCTAATACTTAGTATATTAAGGAGCTAGCACGATTATAAGAGCAAGTAGTAGAGACCGCGGACGAGAACGAGCGTTAGTAGAAGCTTATCTAAGACGAACTCGACGTATCTAATACTTAGTATATTAAGGAGCTGGCACGATTATAAGAGCAAGTAGTAGAGACCGCGGACGAGAACGAGCGTTAATAGAAGCTTATCTAGGACGAACTCGATAGCATCGCATCGTCTAATAGGGAAAATCTAGCGGAAGTAAAACGCCTCTAGGAAGCTACTGCCTCTACTTTAAAGAAACACGATAGCGAGCTATACGCTAAACAAAAGGCGCTAGATGCTACCTAAAAGACTAGTCGTCTATAGATACAAAAGGCAGAGGAAGCTAAATTAAAACTAGTTTAGGCCTATAATAAGAATAAGACTTTAAGTCGGAATCTTACTACGAAGTAGTCTAACGTTTAAAGTAAGGAATAGAGAATTTCGATCCTCGAAAAGGTAGCTACCGCGGACAGTACGGAGATCGCTAATCTTAGGCAGACCGAGTTAACCCTTCGCTAAGAACTCGACATAACGTAGGAGAATTTAACGGAAATAACGACTTTATACGAAACCGTACAGGATAGCCTTAGTGCTACTAAGGCAAACAACATTGCTCTAAGCGCTAATTGCGACGAGATAATCGCGGACTATACGAGGAAGGCGACGGAATAGGCAAATAATAGAAAAGAGAGCTTTAAGGTAAGTAAGGCGTACGATACATAGTCGCCGCGGTAAGTAGATTTATAGCTAACATATTTAGGTCCTCTAGAGAGAGCAGTAGGCGAAGATTAAAGAACTTAAGGCCGAACTTAAAGAGTTAGAAGGGACGGTCGGCACCCTCGCTAACGAGAAGCAACTTCTAGAACAACAAATTACTAGTAGCAACGATAAAGTAGAGACCGCTACTATAAAGACCGAGAAGGATAAGGAAGAGATCGCCGTATAAGTAACTAAGATTAAGGCGGAAGAGAAACGTGCCTCGGACGTAGAAGCCTAGGTTAAGAAACTAAGTTATAATTTTAAGCGGGAGTCCGAAGAACTAACAAAACTTAAATCCGAAGCTACTATATAGAAGAAGTCGAGCGAAGATTAGGGAGAAGCTCTATAAGACGGCAAATAGCGGTATAAGTAAGATAAAACTCGAGCTCGACAGCCTTATAAAGAGACACGATAAAGTAAAGCAAGAGAGGAAAGCGGACAGAGATTATGTAGTTAAGGGTTTCCCCGCCGAGTAGGCGGCGTATAAGGCCGCGTTAAATACTAATCGTATCTAGAAGGAGGAAATCGAACGACTAGAGGCCGAGATTCGTAGATCCTAGGGTCTTCTAGAGGAGTAACTATTATAGCGAGCATTTACTTTTATAGAGATTTACTAAGGCAAGTAAAAGACACGGATATAGGGTTATTGTACGACATAAGTAGTAGCTTATAGAGAACTTAATAGTAGTATACTAAAGCTATATATTAACGGACGTATTAACGGCATTTAGCTAAGGCTAGACTTTATACTAGTATTTACGAGTATAAAGCGAGCATTATCGGGTATCGCTACTTTAAGGTTAAAGTTAGACTAAAAACAAACTCGGGAGTTTGTGCCCCCTCCTAGTAACATATAGAGACACGGGGCTTATTGTAGCGCTATAACTATCTACAAGTTAGTTAGCGTTCGCTCTAAGGGACTAGCTATAAGAGTAGACTTACTAGATAAGCTAATCTAGTAGTTATATACGCCTAACATATTAGAGGCTTTTATCTACCTAGGCTCTGCCGGAAAGACGGCTATAATGTTGTACTAGCTATACTACGCTAATACTTTAGCCTTAATATAGGTAGAAGCACCTCCGCCCCCTCCTAACTTAACAGCTTTAGTACGGTAGGTTCCCGACCGAGTACGCTCGTTCCCGATTATCGTATCTAGCTAAGATACGATTCCGTTAATAACGGGCTCGAACTAGGCCTCGATGTATCCGTACGGAATATATAGCTCGTATTTCTCCGCGTTATAGAATTCGGAAGTTAGACGCTAAACTTTAACGTAGGTTAATAGAGGCGTAGAGTACTTCTCTATTAAGGCGTAGGTACCGTTAAAGGCCTTCTTATAGTCGTCTAGCTACATCTCGAGGAGGTAGCTATAGGAATCGCCGATTTCCTTACCGAACTCTTTACCTAAGAAGGTAGTAAAGGAGTCGTAGATAACATTAAGACCGGCCTATAACTAACCGTAGCTATAGTAGTAGCGTAGTTAGCTAGGTTCGCCTACGACGAGATACGAGCGTACGCTAAAGGTAATAAACCTAGTCGAGGACTCGCCGCTATCGATTTCGATAATAAGGTTATTAGGAGCCTAGGCTTAATCTTTTAGTAGCGCGTTAGTTTACCTTTACGTACGCCTCGGTCGTAGATAGATAAACATACCGGGAATTTTAGTTACGGAAGATATAGTCGTTAAAGATAAGCCCGTAATAAGTTACCTAGATATAAGTATATTAGTATAAGTAAGGTTACGGGGTACGCGTAAAGGGTTAATTCGATAGGCGCCGTCTTACGAGAGGACTAGCGGAGCGTAACGTATCGTCGTAGAGGTTCCGTTATCGAAAGAGCGAGATAAGGACGGGAAGGTAAAAGAGGCGAAGGAAAATTAGCGACTAAGAAGGAATGTTATAGACTACGGATAATACTTTATCTAGCTTTAGCGCATTAAGCGGACTAGTACATAACTATAAAAGTACCGGACGGCGCCTTATAAATCGCGAGAAGTTACTAGAAAGAATAAGGAGGAGAATTAAAAACTAGCGGACTAGTTATACGACTAGATATATCCCTATATACTATGCCCTATATACCTCGACATACGATTAATGCCGCTCTAATTTTACCGATCCGAATAAAATCCTTATTATACGTAACCTCCTCTTTAGCGCTAAGATTAGTACCGCATCGGACTAGATTAGGTAAGCTCGACATCGATAGGAGCACTCCTCTTAGGAAGAGTTAGGAGGTCTAGGGAGCGTAGCAAATTGCTAGATAAAATTAGCGGCGATAGACAATCTAGTTAAAGTTAAGAAAAGAAAAGGACAGCGTAGACATAATCCGCTTAAAGATACATTATCGCGTTCGGTCCTATAGACCAGCGGGAAGAATAACAACGTCTCGGAGCATATGCGATAATCTGGACGGCATAGGAAACTAATAAGAGCCGGGAAGGCATCGGCGACAGGACGCTTAAAGCGATAGAGAAGGAGGAATTAGCCCGTAATCGATCTCTCGGCCTTAAGGCTCACTAAGACTCGACTATAGCGACAAAGACGACGGAAGTAGGAGAATAGAGGATAGAAAGGCCAGCAGAAGTAGTAAGGATTAGTAGCGGGATAAAAAGTGCAACTGTCTGCGTCGAGAGGCACCGTTGCGATGACTGCAAGATGACCGAGAAGCGACAGAGACGGGAGGGTAACAAGGACTGCACAAGACGCATTCGGTGCGGCAAGGAGTCTCCCTAAGAAGTCTACAATGCCGGGTAAGATACGCTGGGCTAAAAAGCGGATACAAGAGTCTTCGAATGAAGTCTGCAAGGGCGATTAAGGTGGATTTCGCGGCGAAATGTGACTAGGAGTCTCCGAGAGAAATCTGCGGAATCATCAAATGCCAGACTTGCTAGGGCCAAAGGCACGCCTATGTCGGGAAAATGTAAGTGAAAAGGAAAGGTCGCAAAAGCAAGGACGAAATCTCGATGGGGGAAATGGTCGAGGGTCTTCCAGAGAAGTCCGCAGGGTACACTGGACTGGGCCCGGCCGATCGGCTCGCGGATGCCAGGGTTATGGAAGAGCAGGAGTTGAAGGAGTCATTCGAGGGGAGACTGCGACACAGGCAGATGCGGGAGGGCACGAAACCGAGAATGGCACGACATTCGAGAGTCTTCCGATGGAAGTCTGCAGGAACCGGCGCACAGATAGAGCCGGCTATACGGCTCACGGCTGCTGGTAGAAAAGGCGTCACCAGCAAAGGACTGCGACGAGGGACAGCTTTTGGTATGCTTCAGGAAGAAGGCTAACACGGAGGTCTCAGCCACCGAATGAATGGTCGGGATTGACCGTGTCGTAGGGATTGAATACTGCTTAAACAGGGCCACGCTAGCAGACATGTCGTGTATTGCCTTCTCTTTCTCGTGATTTGTAGTGGCCGCATTCGAGACGAGCACGGGATCATCGTCGCTCGAGGTTCGCTTTCGTGGGAGGACGTCTGCTGGTGTTAAGGTTGAAAGTATCGGCGTGCGAGGATGTAAGGAAAGTGGAAGAAATGGCTGGATCGACAGGTCCGAAGTCTAATTAGGAGTTGCGGATGGCCAAATATACGGTGAGGTGCGACATACCAGAAGGTAAGGCCCATCGCGATTGCGCCTAATACCACAGAAGGTGCGCGATAAGAAGAGAAACCTCGCTGGAGGTAAGGTAACATTTAAGCCAAGACGGATAGCTGAACCTTAAGGCATTACATAGTCATGTGACCACACAAGAATCTAGACTTCACGACTGTTTCGACGACGCAAAAGTGCAGAGCTGCGAGTGTATGTAGAGATTCCAAGTGGACAGACTATTCTCGTAACCGTTGCGGAGGAACACGGAAGCTACTATATTAAGGAACGGGTCCTCTTAACAGTAAGCACGAGGTTAAGATACACCTGCTAGGCTTCCGTACCTATCGTATGTACAGCTATATAATTACTAAGATTTCCGTCTTAGGATAAGTATAATATACGGAGCTCGGGCGAACTTAGTAGAAAACGATCCTAGACCCTCGCTAAGGTAGTAAATCGCTACTAATAATTCTAGCGTTATACGTAATAGCTAAGGTACGTAATACTTCTACCCCGCTACGAGAGCTTCTTACTTAACTATAACAACACCGACACCGATTTAAATTACTATATTTAATACTATATAACTCGACTATAATAATAGCGACTATACCTAACAAACCTACTATACTTACTATACTCGAGGCTAAGACTATCTACGTAGCTCTCGATATATCTATAACTAATCCGGCTCGCTTTATACTACTCCTCGGCTTTAAGAACGCGAACACCGCTTCTATTACTCTATACTATGTACTAAAGAAGCTTTACGATATAAGTAATAGTATCTCGATTAGTACGACTTTTTAGATCTCGCTCGGGAAATAAAAAAGATATATACTAATAATAAGCTTTAGGTAATACGGAAGAAGCGGTATAGCTTACGTTTTTAAGTAATGCTATTAATACTAGTAATATCGAATCCGAGGGAGACGAAGGCCTTACGGTATAGCTAGCTTAAATCGAAAGCGATAAGAAGGAGGCTAAGCGTAGACGGGCGAATAGCGAGGGAGGGGTTAGGGAGAAAGGGGTCCGTTACGCTAAGGATAGTAAGGAGGAAGTCGAGGAGGGGGAAATAGGAGAAGGTAGAGCGGACGGGGAAGACGTTATTAATAGAAACTACGAGACCGGTTAGGCTAGTACGAGTATACGGGTTCGGCGGCACTAGGTATTTAATAGCGGTAAGCTAGTTATTTAGCCCCTGTTCGAAGACACTTAGTAATTTAGCGGTTCTCCTCTAATTACGAGGCCTTCTAGCCTAGTAGCGAGCATACTATAGAGACAGACGTTCGAAGGCTAGGAATTAGGATCGAGAGTCCGCGAAATATAGTCCTTACCGGTTCGACGGGTTAGATTTCTAAAGAAGTCGATAGCTATAAAGTCCGGCGGCTTAACCTAAACTCGACGAGTTATTTTAAACTACCTACGCTATCCCCTTCTTATATACTATTCAACCTCGCAATAGATACCTCCTCCTACTATTCCCCTTCTATACCGTATTACGACGATCCCCGACTACTATATCTCCTCGTATAATAGACATTCTCGCGTATCTATAGTAGGCGTCCTCCCTCTTACTCTCGTCCTCTCTTATAAAGTTTACCCTCTTCTCGCCGTAACGACTAAGAATATACTACTTTTCCTCTAGCTCTAGATCCTTACCTTCTCCTCTAAAACGGTACTACGGGCAAGTTCTACTCCTATTCCTCGTCTCCTAATAATCTTCTCTTAGAATATAGTAACAGATATAGGTAAAGAACAGCTCGTCTCTTAGAAACTCTAGTAGAATAAGTTCTTCGATAGATAGCGTCTTCTCCCGCTCTTTGCTACTCCTCTACGTAGCTCGATTCTACCGACTAATAGTAGCTCGAGCCCTTTTCGCGGCGGTATAGACATCTTGTCTATCGGGAGAGATAGATCTCGATAACTCTACAAAACTATAAACATCTATCCTAGTTCTCTCTATAGCTTTTCTCCGTAAGACATCGACGATTATATTTATATCTAGTAGTAGAACATTAACGTTTCTATCCGCGTTATAAGGAACATGTCGACACTCCTAGTACTTCCCCCTAAGGCGATAATAACTACCTACGTACCGGAAGTAGGCGAGAGTTTTAGTATAATAACATCCTAAGTAAATACGCTAGCTAGAGGTATATTCGTCTCGGTAGTTAGTTATAGATAGTCGAGGCTCGTCTATAATAGGATATATATCGTAGTCGGGACAAGTAGAGACATATACTTCTAATAAAGACTATCTACTATCCTCGGACGAGGTAGGGGAATAGAAATATCTAGGCTAGGACATAACTAAGTCGGATAGGTCGGACTAGACGATAACGACGACGGTAGGACGTATATATTAACTCTAGTAGAGTCTCGAGTAAACTATAGCGCCTCTATAGTATACTTAACGTACTAAACGCTTAAGGTAATAAAGTAGTCGGCTTATTATCGATAGGTTAGCTTTATTATCTACTGTCGGATCGTGTTTGCTAAGACAGGAGGCAAATAAATAGATTTAGAGAGGAATGTTGTTTGTTTTCGCTTAAGCAATACATTTAGACTAAGACGTAGGCAGGGTATCTTAAAATAGCGGTTTTAATAGATATAGAAACTATAGCTACCGAGGTTCCGATAAACTACTACTATTTTCTAATTATCCTCCGCGCCGCGACTATACTATTATAACAATCTTAACGCTTAGTAAGTATACTTCTTAGGTAGGAAAACAAGACTAGGAATGTTTCTCGCCCTATTTTCTATATAGGAGATAATGCTTTATTTAAATACGATAGTGCCTTTGTACTCCGGCGCGGCTTAATACTCTATCTAGTTAAGGACTTCGAAGTCGAAACCGAAATCCGGAAATCCCGGCTAGCTTTAGAGATAGTCTTAGAGATAATCCGTAAATATATAACCTATAGTACGCGGGATTCCGTCGAGCGGCTCGAGCGCATCTATAACCTCTAACTATTTTTCGAATTTTATAAGGTAACGCTACTCCCGGTAAGAGCGCTAGCGCAACTCCCTTCTCTTCTTAACGTTATACTTAGTAAGACCGATAATGTAGACACCTTATATATAGCGGCGTAGTCGTCTATTAATACGGGAGATCTAACTATAGAGCTAATCGGTAGTCGGGAGATTATACTAAGTAAAGGTTAGATCGATCTTTGTCTAGTAGTAGTATAGCTATAGCTTCCGCCGGAGGCTAGAGTATATCTTCGTAATTGCGGGCAATAGTAGGAAGCAGCCCGTAAATACCGTCTTCGAACACTCTTAAATAATAATCTTATATCTCTTAGACGTCCTATAGTAGGGAAGTCGAACGTAAGGAACGTCGCGGTATTATAGACTAAGGACTTTCTTATTATAAGCCGCGACTAACGGTACCGCTACGTTATCGAGGTTTGCTAGGGTCGTTATACTAGGCGAAGCATTAACGGCTATCTTGCTAATCTAGAGCTAGATCTCGTCTAGTAGGTTAAGAAGGCGGAATAGCTATAATGTATTAGTAATATAAGTACCGGTACTAAAAGTGCGTTATACTTAGACGTCTATTACCTACGCTTTATCGGAAATAGTCTATACTACGGGATAGTTATCTAGTGCGCTCTAAGTATTAGCCTTAGTCGCTTAAATTAATTCTATAGTATTAGCTATTATTGCGACGTAACGAAGGTTAATCGGGGAATAAAGTGTTGTAGTTAGGCGAGGAAGAACCTAGGCGATGTAGGTAAGTCGTACGAGTATACTGCGAGTAAAAGTAGGGTCGAGAGAATAGACGAGGAGGTTATAATAGGGTTGTTCGGCGCGCAATGCGTAGTAGGACGGAGTTAGTAGGTAGTAGAGGTTTAGATGTTCGAAAGTAAGGGAACTAAAAGATATGCCCGGCCCGAGCCGGCAGCTAAGTTAAAGTAAATAGAAGTATAAGCTTTACTAAAGACTTACCTACTATCCTAGCATTATATACGTAGAGAGTAAATATTCCGTTATACGCTACTACCTCGCATCGCCCTAGACTGCCCTAAACCCTTTCTTCTTCTCTCTATACCTTCTAATTCTATACCGTCGATAACCCGGGAATATAGGTCGACGCTCTTTATTTCTTATTATAACGAACTTTAACTACCCCCGACACCGTATACCCGGTAGTCTTATTACCTTTGCTACAGAGACTACCGTGCTCTAATTTACTACTACTACTTTATTAACGCTCTCTACTTTATCGCCGCCGCTCTTTACCGCCGCTCTTTACTCTACGACTAGTATAAGTCGATACTATTAATACGGACGAAGATATAGCTATAGTAAGTAATAGACGTAGGAGATAGTATATAAAACTAAGTATAGATACTAACAACGAATAGAGTAAAGTCTACCTCGGTACTACCTCTAACGCTATAGCGCCGGACAACCCTCTAATCGCCGAGTAGCTACAACCGTAGTAAGTCTTCCGCCTACTCGATCTACTAGATAAGATATAGGTCCGCATTAGCAAAATAGTAAAGATATCCCTCTACGCTTAATCTATAATCGGTAGCCCGTACCCTCGATCGTCTAGACTTACTCGGCGCTTAGAAAAGAATTACGACTTATATACCTCCGCTAGAAGACCGAGATATTCGCGTATAAAACCGATACCCTTACGGAAATAAAAGTTACCGACGACTATCCGCGGATAATTAGACGTAGCGGTCGTTCCTACGTTATCGGAGCGTATAGCGGTAGCCGGTTTATAGGTATAGAAGAGTAAAGTAGTAAGGCGTAGGAGAGGATTACTACGTAGTTAAGACTAAGCTAGTAGCCTACGTTCTTTATAGCGCGGGATCGAATTCGGCCTTAATCCGTCGAAGCTCCTCGAGTTAAAGAGCGGAAAGATAGTGTTTAGGCGCTAGGAGATCTTATTTCGTTAAAGATTAACTAAGTTAGCGGATCTAGATAAAGTAGGCGTATAAGAAAAGTACGGGGTTAGTAATATAACGCTAAGCTAAAGACAATCGCTAGAGATAAAGTGTAGTTAACGGGCGAAGTTACTAGTTATAAAGTAAGGATAGGACTCTATTCGGTAGTAGTCGAAGTAAGAGCGTACGTATACTATAGCGTAGCTAATCCGCGGTGCCGCTCTATATATTTACTCGAACATTCTATTATCTATAAGTAGGCTATATATTTATAAGTACGAAGGCTACTAATAGTTTACGTACGAGTAAGGGACTATAGGCGCTTTATATATATGCTTATATTACGTATAAATACGAGTAGATAGCTTAGAAGTTCTACCGATTCCCTTTACTTACTTTACCTCTTCCCTCCTTTATACTATAACCTAGATCGATACGTTATACGAACTATTTTTCCGCTCTAAATTAATACTACCTATAACTATATTAAATCGTAACTTAGGCCCTATATCTAGTAGCGACATTTCTACGGAACTCGAACTTAAATACTACAAAATGCCTTATCGCGGAGATTTCGAATTAAGCGGCGTTCTCTACCCCGGTACGGACTTCGATATATAGAATAAGAAGTTTTTTGCGATGTTAAGGGTTACGATAGGATCTTCCTTACCTTTTATTACGGCGATGTATACCGAAAGAGTTAAGACTTTTATTCTATAACACGTAGACCTAGCTATTATATTAAGACTGCCGGATAATGTGCGGTAGGGTGCGGACATTCCGAAACTGTATAACAGCCTTCGTTAGCTATCCGCGCTATTTAGATTTATAGAGCTTCTATTAGAGATGCGCTAGCGAATCTACAACTTACTTCCCGGAATAAACGGGGTCCATGACCTGGACATGCATCTCGCCAAACCTATGATCTTCAGGGTTTCCCATCTGGTGCAGAAAGAGACTAATCCAGTGTTCTACTCTTCGAACGTTTTCTTCGTCCGGTACCACGTCGGCCGCGCGATGAGAGATACTCTACGGGCGTGGGTCGGAAGAGCACCAGCAGGCGTCATGCAAAATCTGCGGACCTTCCAATTCAACACCATGGTTCGCCACGCCACCCACGCCACCATCACGTTCAAATTCTCTGAGGTCAAAGGTCTAACATACGAGTGTGACAGAGAGTTCACCCGTGCGTCGCGACGCAGCCTCCAAGGAGTGGTCGACAGTCTGGAGGTTTACCGCACAGTTCTATCGATGCGAGGCGAAATTCTCCTGCTTGCGGTCCTGGAAGCATATACGCTACGGCACACTGGGAGGCTTGAACGATACTAAGCGCCTTCATCGGGTCACGAGCTAGGCTGCGCGACACCGCCGGCACGGAAGGGGGATTGAGATACGATAGAGGAGGGCGTCAAGTTGGAAAGCCCGGGATACAGGAAGAGCGACAGAGGATGGCATCGCTCCAGGCGCATACGTGGTGGATTCCTTGTTCCTGTCTTCCCTTGTAGCCGTTCAGAGGTGGGAGTTCTCGTTCTTTGACTGTTGTTGAACGCGGGTTCAAAGGAGCTCTTTGTCGGGGAAGCATGGCAGTGTAGCGGTGGAGACCACGCAGCTGGATTTGAAGGTCTCGTTCTGCTTCCGCGAGATGCCTCGCTTCTCTGGATTTGCGCTGGAGTTGCGGCGCACCTTCAACGGATCAGCCGCGTCAATAAGATAGCCTCACTGCTACACGTATCGCTCCTGGAACTACGTGTTCACCCCGACTTGCTCCACTACCACCATGTCGCTTCTCTGAGATATCCTTTCTTGGTGAAAATCTAGTGACATCAGACGATCTGTCAAGTCTCGGCGGTTTACCGGCTGGCAATCGTGCAGCTGATTTCTAGAGATGGCGTCCTGTACGGCAGTTTAGGTTACTACCTTAATTCTTATTTTCTTACAATAACAACACCACTACTACCATTGTCGCCAATTGCTTGTATTGTCGCTATACAGCTACGCCAGTTACTGCGAGTTA
>JYJE01002757.1:0-31606 GCA_000983655.1 Zymoseptoria brevis | reverse complement strand
CTCCCTCTCCCTCTCCCTCATTACCATCCTCGGCCGCGTCACTCTCCGCAGGCTCATCACTCTTGCTGGGAGCCTCGCTCTCCTCGTCCGTGTCCTCCTTCTCCGGCAGAATGGGTTTTGGCCGAACTCTTACCCTGTAAGGTATGAAAGGCCTACCCGCCGCATCCGCCGATACCATCGCTGCCGCCGTCGGAGAAGGTCCACCTCGAGCTGGATGAACACTTTGTCGTGGATCTCGCCAAGCAGCGACTCGAACTTCAGGCTGCCAGTTGGCGGTGCTAACTTCGGGAACGCCATATCTCCTCTGCTTGATTGGGCCCCATTGAGACATGTTACTGATCGTGTCCGTTGCTGTTGACGGCTGGGGTTGTAACCATGTGTCTCAAGATTCGTGGTGAATTTGGAAGTCCACCTGAGAGGAAGTGATGGAGATCAAAATATCTCGATGGTAGTAACGCTGGTCAGACTGGTTCCACAGACAACACATATCAGTCGAGAAGCGACACTGCTCGATAGGAAGTCAACGCCGAACCATCCATAGCCTGTGGAGCTAACTTCATACGTGGTTGCTTTGACTGTTGCGCTGGCATAGTCCGACGTGGGGGTTCCGAACCTTGGCGAGAGACATGAACTAGTTTGACAGGAAGCCGAACCATAGAGGGTAAAACAGAAGAAGTGCCGGTATTGTGGGCTTTAAGCTCGCGTAGGTGCGTTTGGGCGTATCAAGCCTTGATTGGAGCGAGCAGTGGACTGACAACGCATATCGCGGTGGTTGAACCAGGGTGCCCACGACTTTCTTGAGAATAGCAGGGCGCGCTGACGATCCGACGCTGCGTCTATGTTCATGAAAAGATGGTCTCGCCGAGCTCGGGCGAACAGGCAGACCGCGACGCACGGACTTGTGATACGGAGGACAAGTCGAGGATGTACGACGTGAATTATCAAAGTCAGAATGACTGGATCCACGTGGGTGGGTCCATCGTCGTGTAATTAAAGCCGGGCTGTATGATGGTGGCTGAGCTCACGGATCGATTGGTACAGCAGCAGGAGGCTACGTGAAGTAAGTAGGACTGTGCTGGCCTTGCCTATTAGAGGGTGCTGGTCGGGCCGTCTTAGGCGGATGTGTGGAAGCATCGGATGCATTCTGTGCAGAGACGGAGGTAAAAGACAGGAATGGCGATCGTGTGTGATCTTTCAGCCGCGGCCATTGGGCAGGCTTGCATCTTCTTCGCTGTCGTAGGCTTCGAGACTTGGCGAGCATGTTTCTGCGATTCCTGCGATCGTCTGGAACGAGTCGATCGTTGATGCATGAACTTTTGACAGCGAAGCCGCTGTGATCGTGGTTTCGTGTTCAGAAGTGGAAAAACAGACAAGGGTTGTTGCTTGACCTTGTAAGTGACGTGGCAGCCGGAGGAGCGGGACGGAACGGAGCGAGGAGCAGTCCGCCCGATCCCGGCAGCGAATCCGAAGTGAATGACCTGAGCACCGCTCACGTTCCATCAATTGCATGCAAAGCACATTGGACGGACTGGAATGGCATGGGCCACGGATGCACGGCTTTGGGACGTTGACCTTCGTCGTGTGCAAGCCAGCTGATACACCAGTCCAACCGCCCCGACAGAATCGAAAGCACAGAACCCCAACACCCCCTCAATCATCCCCCTTAACAGGATGCAACAACATCGCCTCCCCACACTCCCCTCCCACATACCCCTTCCACACCCCTCTCGCCGTCCCCTCCCAGAAAAAATAACTCGCTCCCTTCCACCTCTCCTCCGGCAACCCTCCATGCGTCCACAAAAACCCCGTCCTGGCACCCCCAGCACGACTCCACCAAGGTCCCTTATGCACCATCTCCTCCATCTCCTCTGTATCCAGTCCCTTGCCCTTTCCATCATCGAAGGAGAAAGACACGACGTGAGGTGCGTAGACGCCTTTCAAACCGTGGAGGAAGGTGAAGGTCTCGGGTGTGCTCTCGCTCACGAGCCAGTTTCCTGTTTCGCGCTGTTCGAGGGATATGAGTCGTAGTAGTTTCCGGGACGTGCGAGTCATGGAGACGATTGCCATGCGTCGCGGTAGGGACTTGGGAGGATCAAACCCGTGCACGCCGCCTTCTTCGTACGCCCAGTCGGAGCCGATGGGGTCGATCATGGGGGAGAATGTGATGAGGTCGGGGGCTTCGCCGATACCCCAGGTTGTATCTGATCGTGAGGGTGGAGTGGGGCCACCGGGGGTGATGTAAATTTGTGCGGTAGGTGGCGGTCCCCAAGTCGTGGAGTCGGTGTGGTTGGCGAGTTCGTCGTCGATGGCGGCGGAGAAAGCGGTGTAGTCGGACCACAAGCCGGGGACGTAGAACCGGGCGTTGCGCTCCCAAAGGTTCTTGCGCGGTTGGGAGGTGGACCAGGTTGTCACATCGTCGAGGATACGGGCTGCGTTGCCGGTGAGACGGGCGTCCGTTTCGAGTTGCCAGATGTGGTCGAATTCGGGGAAGGTGTCTGAAGATAGACGAAGTCAGCATGGTTCGATCGAGGGACTGACTTTGAGCAAAAGCTGTGTGCATGCCGCGATAGAGTGCACGTACAGCTGAAGATCTGCAACGCTTGATACATCTGATGCATAGCGCGATGCTGGTCAACTTTAGGAAACCACTCCTTGACCATCTTCTCGTTCCAAAGGAGCGTCATATCGCGAAACTCCCCCGGGACGGACTTCTCCAATACCTCCGCGTGCGTTTTATCGTCGTTCAGATCGAGCTCTCCATCCTTGACATCCACCAGCAGGAAGAGCTGATATCTCCCTCCAGTGTCCATCGCCAGCTCAGTCACAAGTGTCCTTAGCCACGCCTGTCAACTCGTCAACAGCATCCCTAAACCCTCTCTCAGGATCGCGGTCCCACCTTCTGATTCGCCGTATACTCAAACTGATCCCAAGTCCTCAACACCACCGCCGTCTTTCCCGTAACCTTCCCATCCAACCACGCATTCTTCAAATTCTCATCCACGCCGCCATGAAACCTCTGTAACCTCGACTTCATAGCTCGATACGGTGTACCCTTTTCAATAGTCTGCTGTTGTTGCTCATAGGCACATTGACTCTGCGACTCTCCCCATCTTAAAGTACTCCAAGGGCGATCGCGGAAGTCGGACCTGCCGACGGAGTGGCCGAAAGGACCGAGGCGTTCAGCCGCGGGCACGCAGCCGTGAGTGCCGTTGCGGTTCATGACTTCGGGGTCGCCGAGACGGGTCGGAGCAAGGGCGGTGTCGTTGGCTGGGACGGCGAGCGGGATCTGTCGCCGCCATGTTGAATCGTAGTTGGACCACACGTCGCAGAGCGGGGTGTTTGATGGTAGTGTTGGATCGATCGTTTCGGTGGATGGTATCTGACTGGGAATTTCTAGAGAGCTTGTCGGGACGGAGTCTGATGAGAGCAAAGTGTGAGGTCTACGAATCTCATCAGCGAGACTCAGAGAAGGTCCAGGAGATCGTGGAGGAAGTACAGCAACGAATAGACCAACGCCATCGAAAATAAAACCGCAGAACCATACGCCAAATTCCAGAACAGCGGCTTCTCGATGCCGCGGTCCCCAAGTCTGGACTTCATTCCGAGGAAGAGAAATAGAGAAAGAAATAAAGGAAATGGCGAAGACAGCTCGCTCGTCGAGGAAAAGCTCGAGACGTCGAGCTGGATGGGCACTCACGTATATTTATATCGCGTGGCCAACCCCGAGTGCATCCGAATCATCGACCCGCCGCCTCCCCAACGCTACTGCAGGTCCACGCTGCCGTGCGGGATCTTCATCACAACCACGACATACATCTCCGACGACGACGACGTTATCCGGCACACTGAGAGTCGCATCGATGTCGGCGCTCGTCGGGTTCCAGGGCGTTTTTCTATCTATTCCGCAGCCGTCGTCGTTCAGAGATATCGATCACCACGTGCGAATCCACGTGTATATAAGACCTCAAACGTCGAGGTCGGTGTGTTGGCGAGTCGTAATAAAGCTGCGGGTTGGAAAAAAGCCCACCCGGCGTTTCAGTATTCCGGGATTTCGTGGAGATTTGTCCCTGACTCGAAACCCTTTCCGTATGCCGCCAATCGCCATGAGCTAGCAGAAGGTAATATTTCAAGCACTTGGAGTCGAAAAGGTCCCGTCGGTTGCAAAGTCTCTCAACGACGTGCGACTTCCAATGAATGCGTGTTTCGCGCTGTAGCTGGCCGCTGGTAGAAAAGGTGAAAGACTGTTCTGCAACAAATGTTCCAGATCGATGTGTCTGTTCGGCAACAATAGCTTGGACTAAGTCGACCCAAAGCTACCACGGCTGGGACAAGGGACCTGTGATCGTGGAGGTTCGTAGCATAGGCAGGATTGCTGTGCTTTCCAACACTGTAGAACGCAACGTGAAGCGTGGTCGGGCGTAGAGGTCGATCGTATTAGAGACGGACTTCGCGTCCTATGCCAACAGCTTACTCCTCTGCGTTGCCCTCGAAGCATCACACCTTTCCGTTCCGATGTAATATCACAGCTTCTTCTTCAGCTTCACCAGAGAAGAATTGGCGAGCCAACATCGGCGTCGTGTCGTGAACTTCGTTCATGCCATCCATTCCGCCCACCAAACCAGTGGCACCCATCTCTTGACAGATATCTTCAGCTATTCCCCCAGTTCACCTCCCCATCCCCCCCGCAACCCTCTCCCCCACCAACCGTCCCAACTCCCCATCCACGCTCCCCACTTCCTCCCCCGTCTCCTCCTCCACCTCCAACACAACCTCATACCCCCTCCTCACACTCTCCTCCTCAACCCTCACCCTCGCCTCCACAAGCGCCTTGACAACCCCCACCACCACCGCAATCGCCTTTCTTGTCTCCGGCCCAATCACTCCATTCTGACTCGAGTACATACTCAAACTCGCCACTTCTTCCAGTCGATTCACGCCGACCGCCTCCTCTTTAGGTGCATCCGAGGCGGCGTCGGAGTATACCCACACGAACCCATTAACGCCGAGGATGACGCCCACTTCCCCTCCCCGCGCGGTGTGGATGCTGAAAATTTGCCGTTTGCTGCGCACGACGCCTGTGCCGCCCATCCCACTCACGCTCACGAAATTCCCATTCCTTAACTTCCCATACTTCAGTGACCGTGTATGCAGTGAAGCACTCCCATCTCCAAACAAACTCTGCACCTCCGCAACGAGCAACTCCCCCTCTTGAAAAAAACTCCTCACATTCAACTCATCCACACTCGTCCGTCTCCTCAACGCGCCACCCGGCAAATTGATACTCGACAGCAATAAATTCGCCAGCAGCGGGGCGTTGATGTCCACTTTCCACCTCCGACTCTGCACTTCGTAAATCCTTCCGATGACCAGGTCGCCGATTTCGGGGGTATACCGTGCGCGAAGGGGGAGGATGGAGAGCAGTTTGTTGGTTTTGAGGAGCGTGCCGGCGAGGGTGGAGGTTATGGTTTGTTGGGAGAGAGGGGGGAGGTAGGTGCCGTGGCCGCGCATGTATTGGGGGTCGGAGGTGATGGGTTGGCCGGGGGTGAGGAGGGTTGTGGAGGAGGGTTTTATTGTGTTTGTGGCGGCGCCGGAGTCGATGTCCATTTCGTCGTCGTCGTCGTCATCGGAGGCGTTGGAGGAGGCGTAGGTGTCGAGGTTGGAGGTGGGGTGGGAGTGGGTGGGTGGTGGGGCGTAGGGTGTTGGGGCGAGGATTCTGATGGCCATTTTGGCGTGCACGTGTTGAGGCGTGAGAGGACTCGATAGTCCGATAGTCTGTTCGCGATGTCGTGGGCGAGGTGTCAGGTCGTGGGATCTTCGATGTTGGCACGTGAGAGCTGTCCGAGCATTCAATGGCGGATGTGCCGTTCGGGTGTGCAGCGTGTGTAGAAGCTCTTCAATGCTCGGTAATTTAGACTGGGCGCTTCGTCGCTTGTGATTCGTCGTCTCTATCGCATATACCGGTGATCGTGGTGTGCGGCGCCAACCAAGGTCAATGCTGCGGTGTTGGTGTGTTATTGAAGATTTTTGGTCTGAAGCAAGCTCAGCGACGTCAGAAAGAGCTCGCAACCGGAGCCAATTCCGGGCGAGGAAAAACATGACTGGCATGTGACAAAGAGGTACCTATGTCCATCAAGACAAGCAGATACAAATCTCAACTTTCACAACGCATCGTGTCATACGGTTGGAAGAAAGGACAATCGTGATTGGTGTCATTAAAAGCTACTTGTTTCGTTGATAGAGCATATGCTGTGGACTCGCCCAAAAATGAAACACCTCCCAGAGCGACGCCATCCTGTAAGTTTCCCATGCCAACTGTATCGAATCACTGCATTCTGTGCCTTCCTTTCTCGGCAAGTCGGCTCGAGTGCGCGTCCTGCCATGCTGAATTTGGGTCTTCTCCGTACTGAGACCACTTCCTTTCCCTCCCTACCACTGTCGTCTTCCCACTGTCGTCTTCACCCCTCTACCTCTTATTACAACATCCGAGCAATCCACTCTTGAACAAGAACCACACGCACCCAAGGAATCTCACGAAACTCAGCGCCGCAGTAGCCCAAAGTAACGCGCGGAAGAAGTTCGACGTCCTCGAGCTCGCTCCAGTGGTGAACCCAAACTTGTCGAAGTTGTCACTCGTGATGGCCACCGCCAGCAACGCGTTGGAGAAGATCCAGAATGTGACCAATCTCGTACGGAAAGATTTATACGAATCTTCCAAGCTCTTCTTCGTGTCTTCCTTCGGAGCGTCGTAAGGTGTCAAAGCGCGCTTGACGGTCTGTTCGAACTGCGAGTCGATATCGGCCTGTGGGAGATCCACTTCTTCTATCACTGCCCCTTTCCCGTCGGCAGCTTTCTGGGTGGTGGCGGAGGGCAGGGCGTCGGATTTGTCGGATCCCTTTGTGCCCCAGGATACATCGTGCCAGTTGGAGAAGGCGTAGACCATGAGGATGTTGATGTACGAGGTCATCATGAGGAGGTACTGCCCGAAAGAGGTGAACATGTGCCACGGGTCGAGGTAGAGGAAGGAGGCGATGAAGTAGAGACCGAAAGTGGCGGCGAGAGCGATGATGATGATACCTGGTCCTGTGGAGCCGAAGAAGGATTTGATGAAGTCGACCGCGGTGCCATCAGTGTCGAATCCTGGGCCGCCGCTGAAAGCGCGGACGACGAGGTAGAAGGAGTCGACGATGATATAGAGTTGGATGATGGCATAGACGGCAAAGGAGATGATGTAGGTCCAGCGAGATCCCTTGGGTCGGTTACCGAGGGCGAGGATGAATTGGAGGAGGAGGAAGGCGAGGTAGATGTATTTTACGACCGTGTTGACGTAGGGAGTGACGGTGTTGCCAAAGGGAAAGGCATGTTGGTCGTTGCTTGAGCCGGGACTGCCCACGAGGTCGATGATGACTGTTGTTGTGAGGTAGTAGGAGGCTAGCAGAGGTTAGTGAAGGCCATGATGAGATGTCAACCCAACTCACCCAATGAAAACCAAGCCATGATGACCGTCGCCAAGTTGTAGATCAGCTGAATATGGAAAAAGAACATGCGGATGATGTTGTGTCCTGAGCGGTACATGCGGCCGAAATGCATCAGAGAATAGAGCGTAGCGGCAAAGGATCCGTTCAGCCATCTTCGACGTTGACCGATGAATTCGGCAGCACCTTCAGGCACATCCGTCTCACCCTTCGAGGCCTTGACGTAGGTGAGATGCCACTTGCTGCCAGCCTTTGCGACCAACTCGAAACAGAGAATACGATCTTCTGCCAAGAACATGTTCTTCTTGAAAATGTTCATACCCTCGATACCCTTGGGTCCGAGCTGTTTCGAAAGAGTGTGATCACCGTGGAAATACTGCTCGAGAGGACGTCCCATGATGGCGCGGAAGCGGTAGGCGGAGAAAGCACCAGGCAAGACGGAGACGTATCCGAATGAAGATTCGAGCGGCTTGTCCAAAATGTTGGAGATCTTGTACTCGAAGTTTTGAATGGCGACCAATGGGTTGAGCAGATTCTTCCAGCCTTTACCCAGCAGCGCGTGAATCTCACCACAAGCACCACCCAAATCCTTGTCATTGTAGAAGGCCTCCCACAGAGCGAGAAGAGCTTTGTGGCCAGGCTTGGTACCAGCATCGAGTAGAATGCACACTTCCGGGTTGAGAATGCGGCCAAAAGCAGTGAAGAGCCATCTGTGAGAATTGATCTTCTTGCTGTTCTTTTGCTTCAGACAGAACATCATCTGCACGGGTGGCAGAGTGGAGGGACCATCATCGAGCGGACGAATGAGCTGCTGGTTGGATGTGACTGACAGCTGTGTGGTGTATTCGAAAATGTGGGCGACCGTCTCCTTTCCGTCAATGTCCCTCTTCATGATACCATCCTGGTAGATACCAATCGTGGCTAGCACATCGAGCGTACCCTTGTCGCAGGGGTCGATACCATCGAACACCAAGCAGACCACAATCTTCTGCCACGCTGGGCCACCTTTGTTCCAGAATTCCGACTTCTTGATGTTGACGATATCGCGAATGTTCTGCATGACACCATGAAGTGTGCGCGATGTCAAGGTCTTGTCCTCATTGTAGTACGTCACCGCGATCAACAGCTCGGTATGTCTGTTATACATGGCGGGACGAAGATTGTATCCATTTTTGAGGGTAAAGTCGTTGGGATCGCACGTGGCGGCGGTGTATCTCAAGTGTGTGAACTCCTCGCTGCCGCTCTCCAAGTCGTTGCGGTATTTGGCCTGCACGGCATTTTGAATGGCCGAAGGGACAGGGTAGTCTGCGCTTAAAACAGCACCCTGCACAAGCTTGACCTTACGTGTTGCATTTCTCTTCAAACCACCTGGTGCGGCTGCTCCACCACCTGGCTGTTGTCGTTGACGCCATGCCTCTGTGCTGCCCGTATCGCTTCGGTCGTATGGACTATCTGGCATTCCCATTCCTGGGTGAGCGTAACCAGGATCGTCGAGATGGTGACCGCCGTACTCCTCATACCCATTGTATGGATGTGCTCCTGCAGGAGGATGGCCCGCGTACGTCTCTTCTAGCGAGTATCCATGAGGATCGTGACCACCGGGAGTGCCAGAACGGCTGTGGGGTTCGTCAAAGGGACCTTGGAAAGGACCGGTCGGATTGTTGTGCAAGAGGGAATGCTCGACCTCGTCGTCGCTGTCGTGTCTGGTGTCGTGAAGAGGAGGGTTGTGAAAGGGTTGTTGCTGTGAAGGATGGATCAGGCTGAGGTTTTGAGGTGGTTGATGGTGATTGTTTGTTAGCGGACTCACGTTGGGTGGCAGGTGACCATCGTAGCCTCCAGCTCCCTGGTAAGCCATGACGGTGTGCGAGAAGAGAGGGAAGAAATAGATGTGATGGCGGTCAAAATGAGGTCAGGCGGTGTAGCGGTACGGCACAGGGGAATTCTGGTTGTTAGGGAGAACAGGCGTGACGATGCAACGGCTTTGCGACGATGAGGAATCTTGGGATGGATGAATACGGTCGATGGATGAGGAGAGTGAGGAGGAGAGTGAGGACAAGGCGTAGTGAAGGATGGTGGAACACAAAGGAGAAGATTTGGAAGAAAAGAATGGCGGACAAAGGGCGTCCAGTCGTTCTCGATGCACTGATGCACTTGCAGAGTGGAGATGCTGGCGTCTCTGGGCTTTCTCGTGCGTGCGTTGAAGCTGTGCTTGTGTTTCGCAGCCAGCGAATGACGTGGGTCCAAAGGACTGTTTCAAGATCGACACCCGTCTGGACTGACTATACTCCTGAGGCTGAATCCTCGTCGTGAAATACTGATATACTGAAAGGTTCTTCCATTGATCTTTGCTGGAACATGTCCTGCACTGCACTGCACGGCGACTGCACAGCCTTGTGGACCTGTGGTAATAACTATGCGAGCGCCTCACATTCCTCCCTCCCTCCACAAGATTTCCAAGACCTCAAAAATCCTTCGACTGTGTCAAGCTGTCGTGTCGCATGTTGCTAACCTAGCAGCTAAGCAACATCCCTGCTCTAAATTTAGCAGGGCCTCTCCACTTCGCACTGCTGGCCACCCAAAGAGACTGACTTTATACGCCAAAACCCTCCGAACAACTTCGAGACGTCGCATCGGGAACGCCGACAATCAAAGGGCCAAAGTGTCGAGTCGAGTGGCAACATGGATCCTCTCGAATTTTGCCCACCTGCATGATGCCATCTGCTCTCCACCCTTGGCAAACACCACCACCGCCACCCATCACCATGACAGAACTCACCATCCCGCTCCCCTCCACCACTCACCCAGCCTTCACACATCTCATCCTGGTATGCGGCCACGCAACGTACCTTGGCCCCACAACTCCCTCCTCAGCCTCCCTCGATGAACAGAACTGGTCTCTCCAATCCTTTCAGCGCTCCAATCCTACAACTCACAAACCCGGCGAGCACCATACCTTCCTATCTCATATTCACACTGCTGCCTCTCTCGCTGCGTCAACGCCGTCCTCTCTGCTCATCTTCTCCGGCGGGCAGACCACACCCACTGAACCATCCAACCCGGAAGCATTGACCGAAGCTCAGTCATATGCACGATTACTGAGGATGCATCTCTCTGCTCTTCAAACATCATCTTCATCTGAAGAAAAAGTAAACTACGCCTGTGACAACTCGGCGACAGATTCATACCAAAATCTGCTCTTCTCCATCCTTCGTTTTCGTCAATTGACACATTCATACCCGGCACAGGTCACAGTAGTCACCCATGCGTTCAAGGCTCCGCGATTCCTGCATCTTCACGGCCCAGCGATTAAGTTTCCCGCTCACCAACTGCGAGTTCTGGGTATCAACCCGCCTTTCACCGCACAGGAATTCGAGGAGACGGAGGTTGCTGAAAGTGAGCGAGGGTATGCGCCCTGGAAGGTGGATTTGTATGGAGTTGGTGCCGTTCTCGGGCGGAAAAGGATGGAGAGAGGGTGGGACGATGAGAGGGCCAAGGATGGATGGATGAGTGAGTTGCGGGGCGAAGTGAGGGAGCTGCTGGAGTGGCAAGGCGGGAGCACGGGCAGGGAGATCTTTCCGAAGACGCTGCCGTGGGAGGCGGAGAATGTTGAGTGAGTGGAGCCATTTACGGACTTCCCTCTCAAACGCAGTCATGAGCGCTATGCGCAGAATGAGGATGCGACGAGCTCGTCGCGGCGTTTCACGCAAGGTTTCCTGGCAAAGCTGGACCACCCGAAGAATACAAACTGCCGTCAGGTCCCGAGGAAGAAGCCTTTGTGGTCTGGCAGTGATTGAAAAGGGCAACTCGTTCGCCCTTGGCAGTGAGCGGAATCTCACACAGCCTTGGGCTCTGCGACAAGCCCCAGTACATGAGACGGACCACGGGTCTGCCTTGAGAGCTACACCTTTCATCTCGGCGTCGACACTGCCTACTAACAACGTGTTGTCAAAGGAGCAGCTTGTCAATGAGGGAAGCAACGCTCATGACCGAGGCCCTTGGGCCAACGATCGAAGCAGTGCTCATGACCGAGACATTGCTTCTTCTGACAACGTCGTCGGAGCACCGCACTCTCTCCATCAATTCAAGTGCGAGGATAGCAGGTGATATTACGGAGGAGCCATGGACAAACGTTTTACCAGGAAGCGACGAGCTTGTCGCAGCTTTCCACGCAAAGTTTCCGCGCAAAGCTGGACCACCCGAAGATTACAAACTGGCACCGCTGGGTGGAAGAAACTCTACAATTTGGCAGTGATTGAAATGGGTGATCCGTTCTGTGGATGTTGAGCCGAGTCTCTTACCATGGAATACACGGCAAATCCTTAGTACATGAGTCGGACCAAAGACAGTCTGACACCACAGCAACACCGCTTCACCTCGATGTCGACGCTGCGCCAGCAACCGCCTTGCTGGCTCTGCTGATGAGGGAAGCAATGCTCATGACCGAGGCTCTTGGACCAATGACCGAAGCAACCAACGCTCATGACCGAAGCAGAGGCATCCGCAAGCAAGCTGAGTGTCCACTTTGGCTCCCGAGCTCGCCTTGGTCCTTGATCGAATGACAATGAAGCGGACTCGGAAGAAGAACTTGACTCGAAGCGGACATGATGATTTTGCCTTTGTCCCTGCTGGCGACTGACACACGCCGCGGACACGTCGCCTGCACATGGTACTGGTTATCCTGCTATTATAACCCATTTCTAAAGTAGTCTGAATTGCGGTTGCGAAGGAAACATGGCGAGACCTTCTATGTCCGCTCCTAGCACGGGCGCGGCCGGGAATACTCGTTCGAGGTCCAAGCAGAGGGAGAAGGAGAAAGAGGATGATAAGAAGAGGCGGAAGTTGGAGGACCGCACGATCTCAAGGACTAAGAATCGAGAAGATAGGGGTGTGAAGCGGCCCATGGGTCCGAGGAAGTCGGCGCCGTCGGGAGGAACGATGAGGAGGGATGAGGAGGACGAGGATGAGGAGGATGAAGAGGGACGAGGCGGGTTTTGTTTATGAGGGTCCGGGATCGAGGGTCCACAACGTAGCGGACGACGACCCCGAAGATGGAGACGCAGATGTCACCATGTCCAACACCACCGCGCAAGCTACATGCCCCCGAGACGAAGAAGAAGACGACGCAAACCCACCAGACCTAAACACCGACCCCGAACCCCTCGATCCCGACCAGCGCCTCCCACCCGTCCCAGACGACCACGCAGAACTCACCGAACCCCTCATTCAGCAAGCGCGGACCCTCTCCCGCGACCTCCTAAGCGTGGCTTCAGGTCCGCGCACGGATGCGGATCTACGCAGAGCAAGCCAGTATACGGGGTCCACGTTGCTTCTGATCGAACGTAGTCAGCGGGAGACGGACGACATGCGGCTGCGGGAGAGGGAGCAGGAAGAGGCGGAGAGGATGCAGAGGGAGGAGAGGAGGAGGGAGAGGAGGTTGAGGGAGGCGAGGGAGGAGAGAGAGAGAGGGGCGGTGGAGAGGAGGGCGGTGGAGAAGAGGGCGGTTGGGATTAGGAGGGAGAGGGAGGAGCGGGAGAGAGAGGAGCGGGAGAGAGAAGAGCGGGAGAGAGAGGAGCGGGAGAGGAGAGGGTAGTGTGGTATGGGCTTGATGGTTAGGCATCTTCTAGAAGAGGTCTGGACCTGCTGCTAATTTCCATCTTTCCGCCGATGGCGCATCGCCGATTGTGATTGACTGTACTCGGTAGGTCGGAACGGATGTCTTTTTTGCGATCTCTCCAAGCTGTGCCGGATCAGGCTGTAGGTCAATCGTTGTGGTCTCTCATTGACCGATCTCACCTTCGCCTTTTTCGAGGACGAAGCGACCGGAACGGAAACGCTACCTTGGAAGCAGACGGGGTGTGTTGTCCTTTGTTCTCTGCCCGTCGAGTCGCTTACTTTTCTCTTCTGGCGAGCAATGTGTGAGGACATGCATCACTCCTATTACATCATGCGATATGAACCGATCGAGCGAGAATTCATGGCGAGGAAAAGTCCCCGTTCGGCATCGAGAGAGAAATCAAAAGAGGAGAAGGCGGAGAAGAGTGAGCGAAGTGTGAAAGCCGCTGTGACGAAGAAAGAGAAAGGGACCCAAAAACTCGGTGCCGGCTCGGCGAGCGATGAGGAGGGCTAAGGGAGAGGACGACGATATGGCAAATGAAGACGACAGCGATGAAAAGGGAGCAAGATCCCCCGGGGAGATGACGGTGCTAAGGAAGCCGACGAAGCTGCCCCTGCGGAACAACATATCGACTATGGTTCCGACACGGATGAAGAAATCTTCAATCGTGAACTCGAGCCCGAGCCCAGCGATGACGACGAGGATGAAGCCAACCAGCAGGCATCGCAAGTCGACTTGGGTCCAACGCCGGATATCAACGAGCTCCGCGACCGCGCGCTTCAACTCATGTGGGATATCACGCACCTTGAGGCGAGTCAGCCCGAGGATGGGGATTTGAGGCTTGCGGCGGAGTATCAGGCGGTTACTTGTAGGTTGATTATTCGGAGTCAGCGAAAGGGGTGGGAGCGTGGTGGGGAGTGGGGCTGGGCTTTCGAATAGCCGCCATACCACAGGTTGGTCAAGGATCTGGTCGCGATGTTCAGAAACTCCGACAAAGAAGATGGCGGGATCGCTCGTATCGAAGCTTTCAGCGAATGCCTGGGTTTGTGTGCCGCCCGCTTTGCGGTGTCTGCCTACGTGTCCTGCTGCTCTCACTCTAGTAAAGCCATTCAAAACAGGACCAGGTCAAGGGGAGTGAAAATTCGCTTGGTCGAACGGACTCGTCGTGCCGGATCGAGCTGTGTGCATCGGTACCGACCTTGAGTCTTTGTCCTTTTCGTTGGGCACGATGTGACGGACTCGGAGCGTTAACTCCAAGCAGATAGTGAGAGCACGGGGTCTTTGTCTCTACGATGGGGAATCGCCCTATCCGGTTTCTTCGAATGAGCGAAGAATAGGAGGAGTTTGCATCACTCTACTCCGACAACATAGTCTGCAACCATCTGCCATCACACTATACAACGATGAAATCCCGAGCTTGGAATAGAGAAGGCCATCATGGGGAAACTCTCATCTCCCAAGGCCAGCACGGCAGCAAAGAAACTCAGCTCCGCAGCCAGGGAGAAAAAGAGAAAGGAGGCCGCAAAAGCCAGCGAGCAGAAAGCAAAGGCCGCTATTACCAAGAGGAAGAAGAATACAGCGGAACAGGGAACTCGGCCGTTCAAGAGTGCGACGAAGCTAGCGTCGGCTGGAGGCAAGAGGACTAGATATGAGGAGCAAGCGCCCCTTGCTTACAAGGGCCCAGCGGAGGACTGGGAGTCTTACTTCAAGCATACCGACGCCGAAGTCGACGAGATGATGGAAGCTGCTAATGCCGAGGCGCGCTTGTCCGAGGGTCCGGCTCCGCAGTTCGTCGTCAGCCGTACCGACGCGGCTCGGAAGAAGGACATGGAGGAGTACTCGGGCTACTTCCTGGATGCCGAAGGAGATGTCGAGGGTCTCGACGATGCAGAGATGGAGTTTGACGGCGAGGACAACGACAACGACAATGACAATGATGATGACGAAGGTGAAGACGACGATGAACTAGTCACCAATACCGAGCTCTATCGCCGTGCGGTCGAACTCGCCGAGGACATCGCGCTCGCATCCGCGGGGAGGCGCCAGGATAAGGACATGAGGCATGCGGCGGAGGCCGCTGTGGCTGTATATAGGCAACTCAGGCAGAGTCTGAGGCTGCGATCAGGCAGGATTTAAGAGACGGTATGTGGTAGGGGTGTGTTGCGTACGATTCTCTTTCTTTGTGGAGGCTTGAGAACGCCTACTGTGAACTGTCTGTATTGCATGTATGTACGATTCCTTCGCCGTATTGTCAGTGACCGTGTTGCTTCATTGTGTTCTCGTCAAGGTCCAGAACAACGACTTCTCGCATCTCCGGTATCGACGCTAGCCACACAATAAAAGTCGACGCTCCTTCCGAATCCGGTAATTCGGCTGTTTCCGGCGATTTTCCACCACAATACCGTCTGATCAACCACAATAGCAGCAAAGGGCCCATCAACGACGAAGGAAACCTTCATTGTTCGTCTGGACCTGAAAAAGCGAGGACGGAAAGCTTGTTCATCTCGTCTCGTCTTTTGCTTCCTTTCTCCCGTATACCGACCAAGCTTCTCTGTCGATCCTCAGCCGTTCAACCAAGCCTCAATCCAGAGAAACAGCTGCACGACGATTCTGCTTGCTGAAATTCCGGAGATCGTGCTAATCGTCCCCCCAAATCATACAAAATGGCTCCTAAAGCAGCTGGCAAAGATGACGGCCCTGCACCCATCCTGAACGGACCGCGAGAGAGGAATGCCCCTGAAAGATTCTCTCCTGATCCAGAGGCACCAAAAGCGAAAGCGAGCAAGCCAACGAAGGCAACCACGCCCGCACCAAAGAGGAAGCCGATCGCAGAGATGACTCAAGCCGAAAAGGACGCATACTATGCACCAATAACAGCCAAAGCAGCCGCAACGAGGGAACTGAATAAGGAACTGAAAAGGGCACGCGAAGCCGGCGGTGAAGAAGACGCACCTCTCCCCAAGAAACCCGCGATCGCTCGTACCAAGAAGACGGACGCCAAAACAGCCAGACCCCCTCCTCCAGCAGAGAACCCCGGCCCTCTGCCTGAGCCTCCCACCAGCCCATTCAAGCGCTGGGTCGTACGCCCCTGGCCATATGCACCCGAGTTCCGCTCGCGTCAAGCTTTGATTCAAATCCGGTCTATTTATGCCGGACTCAACCATGACAGCATGCTTGGCCCGCAGACGGTGGCGAACAACTTGGCTCCGGGGCTCCGATATCTGGGACGTGCTATTGAGGCGTTTGCTGCGGCCTTGCCGAATGTTGGACCGGGGACGCTGGCGCAGCCGGATGCTCCTGATTCTCCGGTTTCGTCCAAGACGGACGGAGATGGGAACGGAGGTGAAGACGGAGATGGTGGGGGCACTGGCGGACCGGATGACGACGACGACGACGGCGGCGACGATGGCGCACCGAAGCGGAGAAATCAGGGAAAGGGCCGGGCTGTAGACGGCTACTCGGCGGGACTGAATGGACGGGGTGAGGTTGATGGCGCGGCGGACTATGGTCTGAACCAGCCTGAAGATGCAGATGGGTCCGAAGCATTCGATATGCCAAACGAGGAAGAAGATGAGCTCGCCGATCCAAGGAGGACGCCCTTGAGTCCAGCAGGTCGAGAGGCAGCCGATACGCTCGCCTCCTTACCATTCGCCGAAGCAGAACGCATAGCTTACGAAACAATCGCGCCTAGATTATTCGGGCCTGTAGAACCGGCTTCTAGAGGTAGAGGCGATTCGAGGGGTGGCAGAGGTGCGACCAGGTATAGCGGCACTAGGACCACTCGCCCAGGGCCCAGGACGTCGCCAGCGGCAGATGGCGCTACCGGTGGCCGCGTCGAGAAACCCACATCGCCGAAGAAACCCGCCTCACCTCAAAAGAAACCGAGACTTCTCAAATTGAACAACACGAAGAAACCACCAGCCACCTCAGAAGGCCAACCCCCAGCAACATCTCCAAGCCGCAACACACGCTCAATGGGGAAGACTCCCCCCTTCATAGAGCCGCCGATCATCGCAGATGATGATCTTGATCCACCAAAGCGCAACCAGAAGACCAAGAAAAGGAACTCCGACGACCTCGACCTTGGCAAGAGCGCTGACGTAAAGAAGAGGGACCGCAAGCAGAGGGGCAAGCAGGACGAGGAACCGCCGAAGACGGTGAGGCGGAGTGGGAGGAAGAAGGGCGGGAACCCAGAGGAGGAGGAGGGGCCGACGCTCTAGTGCAGGCAGGTGAGTCGTAGATTCGATATCAAGCAGTTCGGTTCAGCTTTTCAGTATAAGAAAATTTCGAAAGATGAACCTATGTTGACATGATCTTCCTGTCGGGCTCAGCTTCGCATCCATCTCGTTAATAGCACTTTCGAAATGTTGCTGTCTGCTTTCGAGTCTGTGGAGAAGTCTAGCACTGGCAGTCATCCAGAATGAGCGGAAAGGGAAAGGGGTGGAGAAGAAGTCTCTCTATTGCCACTATCTACCTACACGACAGACAAAAGCCATGCTGCGCACGAAGCAAGTCCATATTGCCTCGATTCTCCCAAGTCCAAACCACCAACGCCGCGCTTTCATAAATCCACGTTGAGTGAACCAAAAACGCCGGCCTTTGTCTATCCCTCCCAGTTGTATTTCCGTCGAAAAGCAGTCGACGCCCTCACGCGTCGCGTGGATGCAAGAAAGTTTTGCCTGGCCAAGTTAATTGGCCAGCATGGTATCATAAAACACACCCGAAAAGAAAATCCTCCGCTCCATGCTATGCATATTGCATCCGCCTAGAAGAGACCGTCAATCTCGCCGGTCTCACCATCAATCTCAACATTGAGGTATCCCGGCGCGGTAGGAAGGCCAGGAATCGTCTGAATGTCCGCCGCCAAAGCATACAAATACCCAGCACCAGCCGCCATGCGCACGTCGCGGATCGGCACCTCGAAGCCCTCGGGTGCGCCCTTCAGCGCCGCATCGTGGGACAGCGAGTACTGCGTCTTGGCGATACAGATGGGCAAGTTTCCGAACCCTTGTCTCGTGTATGTATCGATTTTCTTCTGCGCGACTTCGGAAAAGCTCACGCTGCCAGCGCCATACATTTTCTTTGCGATGGCTTCGATGCGTTCGTTGGCGGAACCCTCCAGGTCGTAGAGGAAGTGGAAATTCTCCGGCTGAGACTTCTCCGCTGCGGCGATGACGCCCTTGGCAAGGTCGATGGCACCTTTGCCGCCTTCTGCGTAGTGGTTGGCGGTAATGGCGTCTTCGGCACCAGCGGCAACAGCCTCCTCGCGGATGACTTGCATCTCGGCGTCGGTGTCGGTGTCGAAGCGGTTGATGGCAACGACGACGTTGACGCCGTAGGATTTTGCGTTGGCGATGTGCTTGGCCAGATTGATGCATCCCTTGCGGAGGATGTCGACATTCTCCTCGCGGTAGACCTTGTCGAGCTGGGCGCCGGCTTTGATCTCTGGGCCGCCGCCGTGGACCTTGAGGGCGCGGACGGTGGCGACAATGACGACGACGTCAGGGACGAGGCCTGAGTCGCGGCACTTGATGTTCATGAAGCGTTCTCCGCCCATGGTGAAGTCGAAGCCGGCTTCGGTGACGACAAAGCCGACCTTGTCGTTTCGCTCGGCTTCCTCGTCAGGCTCCGTGCCGGCGAGTTTGAGGGCCACACGATCGGCAATGACGGAGCTGTTGCCGATGCTGATGTTGGCGAATGGACCGGCGTGGACGAAGACGGGTGTGCCTTCGAGGGTTTGCATCAAGTTGGGCTTGACGGCGTCCTTCATCAAGGTAGCGAGAGCGCCGCCACAGCCGAGATCGTCACAAGTGACTGGGTCGCCAGCACGCGATGAGGCAACCACCATGCGGCCGAGACGAGCTCGCATATCACTGAGATCAGTGGAAAGAGCGAGCACAGCCATACACTCCGAGGCAACGGAAATGTCGAAACCAGTCTGTCTCGGCTCCACCTTGCTCTCGGTAGGGGCCTGTCCAATGGTAATTCCACGAAGGTGACGATCGTTGACGTCCAGTACACGGCGCCAGGTGATGGTCTCCGGGTCAATGTCAAGTCTCGCAAACTTGGCAATCTCATCCTCGGTAAGCTCGTTGGGATCCGTCTTGTTGATTCCCAACTTGTGCAGGCGGGTGAACATGACCTTGGGGAACTCCCGCTTGCCCTTCTTCGCAGGTACAAGACGGTTGTAAAGTGCTTGGTTCTTCTGAGTAGCTTCGTGGAACATGCGAGTGTCGATGGCAGCAGCGAGCAAGTTGTTGGCAGCGGTGATCGCGTGGATGTCTCCTGTCAAGTGCAAGTTGAACTCGTCCATGGGAATGACCTGACTGTAGCCACCTCCTGCAGCGCCTCCCTTGATGCCAAATGTGGGACCTTGGGAAGGCTGGCGAACGTTGGCAAAAGCGACACGACCGAGCTGGCCGGCCAGAGCTTGTGTGAGACCGATCGTGGTTGTGGACTTGCCCTCTCCAAGAGGAGTTGGGGTGATACCAGCAACGAGGATGTAGCGACCGTTCTTGCGGTGTTCAAGACGCTTCAGCACATCGAGAGCGACCTTGGCCTTGTATGCACCGTACGGCTCGAGCTCGTGGGTGCGAATGCCAATCTCAGAGGCGACCTTGTTGATCAGCTTGGGGTGCTGTGCGCGAGACACTGCGATGTCGGAGGGGACGGGCGATAGCAGCTTCAATGGCAGAGGGACAATGTGACGGGCCTTTGCACGCTCGAACTGCACGTCCGCTGCAGTGACCACATTGGAGAGGAGAGAAGCGACTGTCATTGGGCCAACACCACCTGGAACGGGAGTGATCTGGCTGGCGACTTCGAAAGCAGATTCGTAGTCGACGTCTCCAACTAGTCGCTGGCCAGACTTCTTGGTGGAGTCTGGAACCCCGTTCGTGCCGACATCGATCACAACAGCACCGGGCTTCAACCAGTCTCCCTTGACAAAACCTGGGCTTCCAATGGCTGCCACCACGACATCACCCTGCTTGACGACCTCTTTCAAGTTTTGTGTCTTGGAGTGGCATACTGTGACAGTAGCATCGGCGTTCCTCAGCAAGTAGCTCACGGGAGCACCGACAATGTCTGATCTGCCGATGACAACAGCATTCTTTCCCTTGAGATCAACGCCCGACTCTTTCAGCAACACCATAACACCCTTGGGCGTGCAAGGCACGAACAATGGCTTTCCGCCCTTCTTGGCGAGCTCACCGATGTTTGTAGCTCCGAATCCATCCACATCTTTCTCATCGGCCACAGCAGATGTGATCTCGTACTCGTTGAGGTGTTTGGGAAGAGGCAGCTGCACGAGCATGCCGTGGACAGACTCGTCATTGTTGAATTGGTCAATCTTCTCGAGCAGTTCGTACTCGGAGATGGACTCTGGGAAGGTCTCCAGTCGGCAGGTGATGTTGGCTTCCTCGCATGCCTTGAGCTTCATGCGAACATAGGTGGAGGAGTCGGTTCGGTCGCCGACCTGGAGGATGACCAGACTGGGCTTGTAGCGAGAGTTCTTGGCCTGCTTGTCGGCGACATGGCGAGAGATGCTCTCACGGATGGACTTGGCAATGGCATTGCCGTCGATTTTGGTGGCGGGCATTTTGGTGGAGGCGGTGGAGGAGGCTGCTGCGGTGTGACGGGAGGAAGAGGTAAAGGAACGGACGTCTGTTGTCGGAGGAGGACCTGTGGCTGGGGTCGGAATGAGAGCTCCTCGAGGCCGAAGTGGGAGAGTAGAGGCAGAGCAATGGAGGAATTGGCGAGAATAGAAGGAGGTCGAGGTAGTGGTGAGGCGGGGCACGACTTTCAGCAGGCCGATCGTCGCTCGAGTGCTGCTGAGGAGCATGATGGTATGCAGGAAGGAACTTGGCGAAGCGAATAAATGTATGCGAGTGATTTTTTGCTCCGAGGGATCTCCTCCGCAATGTCCCGCTCGCTCTCCTCTAGAACTATCACAGTGTATCGAGTTTAGAATGTACAAGAGGAGTGTCGATGCAAGTATACATGTCTGGAGGATGTATGTGTTTGTCACGCCCTGCAATAGGTAAACTTGTCCAGCACGGCCATGTTCGAATTACGTTCCCCATGCTCGTGGAGACGCTCGAAAATGAAATGCTGAGACTTTTGTCCGGGCATGGGCTGTATGTATATTGTGTATGCTATGTCGAAGTGTGTACAGACGCGAATATGTGAAGACAACGTCAGGCGCATAGAACAGCAATACTCTAGTTGACCTCGTGTATGATTGTTGTTCTGTCCTTGGTTCTTTGACTCATACAGCAAATCCTCTCTCTCTCTCCAAATTCACAACTCGAACTCTTGGCGTGAGGATCCTCCAGAACGGACACCAACCACTTCATCAGCCACGAGAAAGTTCATTCTAATCCTACACACACCACAACCGCCAACATGAGACCGATTCTTCTCCAAGGACACGAGCGTGCGCTCACGCAAGTCAAGTGAGTGCCCATGCGCCAGCGGAAGTCATCCCTCAACCCACACTAACACCCCGCGCAGATTCTCGAAAGAAGGCGACCTCATCTTCTCCGTCAGCAAAGATCACATGGTATGCGCCTGGTACTCGGCCAACGGCGAACGATTCGGCACATACAAGGGACATCAGGGAGCTCTCTGGACCGTCGACGTCGACCCGACCACCACCCTCCTCGCAACCGGCGGCGCCGACAACACAATCCGACTATGGGAAGTGAAGACGGGCAAACTCTTGAAGACATGGGAGTTCGGCACAGCCATCAAGCGGGTGGAATTCTCTGAAGACGGACGACAACTGCTCGGTGTGACGGAAAAGCGCCAGGGACAACTCAGCTCAATCGTGGTCTACGACATCAACCAAGACGTCGACGGCGAGCAGCCCGACGAACAATCCCTGCGCATTGTTGTCGACGACGTCCCAAAAGTCACCGTCGCTGGCTTCTCCTACCTCAGCCAATTCATCATCTCTGGCCACGAAGACGGCAGCGTAACGCAATACGATGCCAAATCCGGCGAGGAAATCTTCCACACCTTCCCCCACGACGACGGCATGCAAGTCACCGATCTGCAGTGGAGCTCCGACCGCACATACTTCATCACATCCTCCAAGGACAAGACGGCCAAACTCATCGACGCCAAGACCCTCGATGTGCTGAAGACCTACGTCGCCGACACACCCCTCAACAGCGCCGCCATCACCCCGGAACCCACCAACTATGTCATTCTCGGAGGAGGACAAGCCGCCATGGATGTGACTACCACCTCAGCAAGACAAGGAAAGTTCGAAGCTCGATTCTACCACAAGGTGTTTGAAGAGGAGATTGGTCGTGTGCGTGGACATTTCGGACCGTTGAACTACGTCGCGGTGGCACCTACGGGTACATGCTACTGCAGTGGCGGAGAGGACGGATATGTGCGTGTGCATCACTTTGATAGCCCGTATTTTTCGTTCAAGTTCGAGGTGGAGAAGGAGAGTGAGCGGGAGGGACGGATGTGAGGAGGTGGAGAGTTTGGGTTGATATCCAGCGTGGTCGATTCTGGGGAGGCAAGGAGACATGAAGACGAGGAGGCGAGGTCATGAACGACTACTAGGTGAATGTCACGAGGGGATACGGCATAGCACGGCGTTCTGGGCGCTCGGAAATGAATCAAAAGGGACGATCGGACACTGGAAGGAACGTACGATAAAATGTCCTCGGATCTGCTTAACCGCATGCATGTTTGACTCCGCCAGATGCTTTCTCTTGCTCGATCGCCCTATTCCTGTGTCTTCCGTTCGTTCGGATCTCCTGTCCTACTCGATGGCTTCAATTCATTTGCCCTGTAGGTCGATCAGTTTCTGCTCTCACCTACTCTAGGGAATTTCATCCGCTTACCGGTTCGTTCCTGCCTCTGGTTGGTGTCGTATCCATATCTTGCGACTTCTCAGTGACCCCAAGCTTTTCCATCTCGACCTTCAGGTCCTCAGGAGGATCTGGACCATGTACCGCCCGCAAATCAACAATCATGTTGCCCAGCTCCGCTAGCGAAACTGTATGCGCGTTCTTCTTCTCCAGAAGCCTTTGGCGCTGAGTTGCCACTGCCAGCTTACACTGCGCATAGACCTCGGCGTCATTTTCTATCTCTTGTTGCTTGTTGTGTAGCTCGATGTCTCGATGCACAACAGTTTGCCAAGCTGCATCCCTTGAACGCTTGGCTTCACGACCGCTGGGCGGGGCATTCTCGCTGAGATCACGCTTCGCCGGCCTGTAATTCTGAGCCGGCGGCATTTGCTCCATCGGTGGAAGCCGATAGTGCGGAGGTGCTGCGATCGGAGTCTGCATGTATTTCGTCCTCGCGTCTGTTTGAGTAGGCGATGACTTCGGTACAGCTACTGATGGCTTCTTTGGAGTTGATGGGACTGAGGATTCTCCGGACTGTCTCCTTTTGATGCGATCCTGCTTCAGGTCTTCTGTTGCTTGCCATGTATCTGGATTGTCCAGCTCGTAGCACTCGAACCAGCGGTCGCGCAATGTGCGGAAGTATCGCCGTAACAAATGTGCCGTCTCTTGGTGCTCGACTGGGACCAGACTGTAGAGCTCTTGATTCGTTCTGTACAAAGTGGACGCCAGTTTGCTGAAGTAACCTTTTCTGATTTTCTCCTCGATGTCATTGTGGAATACGCCGTTCCGCTGGCCGTATGTGTGGATGCAAAGACAGACCTCGTCAAAGTCTAGTTGAGCATAGCGCGCCGCTTCGTAAACTTGGCGGTAGGTCTTCGTCTGATCTTTTCGCGCATCTCCATACTTCTCATGAATCAATTTTTCTTCCTTGAGCTTAGCGCTGATCTCTGTCCATTGGTACCTTCCTGACGATAGATTCACGCCCTTTCTTTGCATGTTCCGCGCCGCCTCTCGGATCTTAGCGCAATCCATCTTCACGAAGTCTCCTACTAACGCTAGGACTTGGAGCCATCTCAAAGCAATAACCTCTTGAGTCATTGCATACATGTCGTCGGGAAGCGCTGCCTTCAGCCAGCTCTCGATGTCCACTGTCGATTCAAACTCATGAATCTCCCTTTGCAAGTCATCAGTCACGCCGTGTCTCAGAGCCTTGAGGCATCGAAGCTGGTGCATTTGCAATGCCCATCCAGTCCTAGGCGTGATGTTGCGCTTGTCAAGTCTGTCGCATGGCCATTTGTAAGAGACTTCAATGCGGTCTGCGTCATACAGTCTGTGATCGGGCTCGGCGTCGAGCGTCTCAGGTTCATCGCTGGTTGTGGTGTCATCTTGAGGCTTCGACGTGGCGGGCGCAGTTTCCTTGAATGTGATTTTGGCCGGCGCGGTTAGAGCTCGAGCTCTTCTCACAACAATTGGTGATGGTTCGGCCGTAGAGCTTTCCGATCGCCTGCCATCGTCCTCCATTGCTCTTGTGTCGTTGTTGGTGTTGTGCTGTATCAAAGTGTCAGCTGAAATGTTATAATCCTAGGATTGGCGTCTTGCGAATATGGCGCGCTAGACCCGATGTGTTGAGACCAACCATTCAATCTCAACATCACGCTCCGTAGATGTATTGGTAGTCTGATGATGATGTTGCTTGAGCAGCGCGGAGCGCAAGGGGAGAAGGCGGAATCTTGTTGCAATTGTGTTGGAAAGTGAAGAAGAAATGAGGGGCAGCTTTGGGATCGCGGCGGCTCGCCTTTTATAGATGTCTCGTCTCGATCTAATGGATACAAGGTTGCAGGTTGAAATGACGTCGAAAGATGGAGTGAAGGAAGAAATGAGGCTTGGCGGACTGACTATCACATGCGAACCTTCAAAGGTCGCTTGCGGATGAGTTGAAGTGAAGTGAAGTCGAAGATGGGTGAACTCACATGCCGTAGGCGTCCACCAGGATTCCAAAAAGCAACGCCTCAATAGCGAGGATTGGCACCTGTGCGCCGCAAGCTGAGTTTGTCCACTGAACGCTATTGGGATGTGAGTCCCTTTCCAGGAGGTGCGCGCCATGTGATGTAGTCAAATGAATTGAAACCTGTATTCTTCACAGAACGCTGCTCACTCTCCCGGATATAAAGCTTACTTCGATGCAATGGAATCTCACATGGCCATCTCGGCCTGGAGCTTCCGCAACTCCTCCTCCTCGTCGTCTTCCACTTGCTGTCTGCCTTGCACTGCCAAGTTATGTCAGCATATCCGCTTTCATTCAATATCACCCGCAATGTGTACTTACGCTCTCCCACCGGCTGGCTCGGTAACCTCAGCCCTTGATCACTGACCGGCACAGTGCCTGTCTTCAGCATCTTGTTGTCCAGCTCCTCCTGTTGCAGCTCTGCCAACTCATCCTCTAGCTCATCCTCGTCTACGCCTTGCATAGTGTTGCCCTGTGTCAACGCATCCGCAATCTCTTCGCCAATCGCGTGTTGTTCCCGCAAGTCCTCCATCGTCTGATCAACCTTGTCGATCGTGAGCCCGGCGTGAATGCCTTTCATCGCGACCTGCGCGCCCTTCATCGCGTCAAGCGTCTCCTTGTTGATGTTCGCCGTTTCAATCGAGGAGATTTCGCGCTCGACTGTCATCATCTGCGCGGACGTCTGTTCGAGTTGGTGTTCAAAGGCTTTCTTTCGTCGGAGAGCGGCTTTTGCAACTGTGATTGGTATCTATGTCAGCTATTGCCTCCTACCACGATCTACCGACTATCCTCCACATTGCTCGTGAGCCTCATCGAAGTCTTACCTCCTTTATTTGCGCTCACATTCTTCCTCGCTATTGCATCCTGCTCCGCCATCTGATTCTCCAGATGCTTCTCTCTCTTCGACAGCATCTCCAGCGTACTCCTCAGCCTCAAAATCGCGTTCTTCGGTGCATCCTTCTTGGTGGCCGCGCCGCCGCCGAACAGGTTGGCGAAACCCCAGCCAGACATCGTGACGGCTCAAGGAGTTGATCCAGAGAATCTGAGGATCCCGATGTGTCGTTTAAGGTGTTGCGGTCGTGGAAGTTGCCTGCGGTATGACGGGTCTACCAAACGTGGGGAGATAGCGGGCGAGCACGAGCGGGCGATCTTGTGACCAGAAGTGCGCCCGACGATGAACGGCACAGAGCCTCAGGTTTTCGAGCACCGATATTCGGAAGCCTGGCAGAGGTGCGAGCGTGCTATGGGCTGGAGAATGCGGTCTGTGTCTGAGGATCTCTGCTGCCTTGAGATGAGTGATTGTGGTAGAAAAGACATGGAAGCACGAGAACTGACGTCGGCGACCATTCTGCGGGCGTCCCCGCCGCTTCTTTATTCGGCAAGCAGAACCGCCGATCTCTCCTTAGAACTACCTTACTGTTTCCCATGTGACAATGTCAAAGACATCTTCTCTTCAAAACGCTCTACGCCTGAAACAAGACTCCACAAGGAACATGGACAAGACATGAAATCCCACGATGGCATCTACTGACCCGCAAAACCGCAAGCCGGAGCCGTGCCGACTTCTCCTCCTCTCCCAGGTTCATCTCCACGCCCCAGGCAGCAAAATTCGCTTCCTGGGCTGCGTGGATTCCTATCAGATCTCGACTGGCACGCTGGTCATTCAAGCGGAGTATGCTGCCGCTTCATCTGCTGTTCCGACCGTACTGGCGAGTATCGACAATGTCCTGGAAGACGTCGATCACGAAATGCTGCAGACAGGAGCATGGGTCAATGTTATAGGTTATATCAGGGCTGCACATGGGAAGGAGGATGTTCCGAGAGTGGAGGTCTTGATGATCTGGTCGGCCGGTGCGGTCAAGGTGGATGATTATCACTCTGCGGCGAGGAGCTACCAGGCGGCTATGTCAATTGACTGAGCATTGGTTCAATGCCCGAAGATCCAGATCTACTCCTGACTTCAGACGCATCAGCAGTTTAAGCAGGGCTCTTTGCTTAGTCCGTGGCATGTCCTACTCCAAGATCCTACATCATCAGACCAACACGAGCATCGAATTAGAATTCGATTGACCTTCGACTCTGGCTTGACGCTCGAGCGATGCTCCGAGAAGGAGCACACTCAACTAAGCCGCGGATCTCTTCAGACTCACTGCCTCCAATCATACACGACGGTCTGACGCAATGTGCTGGCCCAAGGAGCTCTATGCCAGTCAGGATGTGGTGTGGTCAGCCGCATGCAACAAGTCCAGTCACGAAGCTCTCGAGACCTCTCGCCTAATCTTGTGGCGTCCCTCCGGATTCTTCGCATTTCACCCCTCGTTGCGCTGCACTTGATCTTTTTCTCAACTAGCATAATCTGCCTCGTTGCTCGATGGGAAATATCTGAGATGGAACGCAGATCCGAGCATGATGCTGCCAGACGAACATCCAGATCACGAAAGAACCTCCAACATCAGCAAGTCACCTCCAACAACACACCTCCACACCTCAACTCCACCGCCAGTACACCATCTCTCACCCAAACTGCGCTCTCCACTCTCCGCCGTATTCTTGCTCTTCCCTCTCCTCCTCCCACTCGCCTTCGCCGTTGACTTGAATGGTGGACCACCTAAGTTACCACCGAAAGAGTCATCGCCGAAATGTCCCTAGTGAGTCCAGAGCTCTAATCGATATGGTACATTTGGTTGTTGGTCATGGTCAAGCCGGTTGACGGTTAGTTTGGTAAGACCTCTCCGGCCTTTTGGTTAGTGTTAGTAAGAGCCCGTTGTCGATTGGTAACCAACCGGAAGTGCCTCCGCAGTCAATCGAACGAGGGCAGCAAGGTCGAACGATAACAAGGCCGGAGATGACAGCGAGGTGTAACTCCAGACTTGTATGCAATGCTTCTTAGCCGGTATTGTCGCGCCGATAGCGACGTTGTCCTTCCAGCCCGAGTCGCATTATTTTGGCCCCCAATACTTGCGTACCGTAAGTTGGTATCTACCTACCAGGTGGTGCATTTGGTATCGTCTTGCGGGCAGTTGGTTGGTATTGGTTAGAGACCATCTTCAACCGGCAACTATACCAACAAGAGTTCTAGTCCCTACCTCTGCGAATGCTGCTTCCCCGGAGAAGTAAGTCATCGCCTCCATCACCTCCATCAAGACTTGCAAGCTTTGCGAGTTGCATGTCTCTGTACTAATCCACTACTCTCAGAGCCACATGAAGAACGGATACTACCATTCGACGGGGAAAATTGAGGATGCGTGGTATTGCGTGGCACTGAGCAGCAATTGGGGCGATCCGAAGGGATGTAAAGCTCCTTGTAGGCCGGATAAGAAGAAGCCGCCTGCGCTTCCCGTGGGTCAAGGGGGAGTGGGCTGCCGGGGTTGGAGGGAGTCGTGTGGAGGAGGGATTTGGAATTGGAGAGGTTCTGCTTTGGTGAGAAGAGCTGATGGTTTTGACGTGGCTTTCGAAGGGCTTCTCGAGCGAGCTCGCTCGGAAGAAGACATGGTCTTTGCTACATAGCAAGAGATTCACGCTGTGTTCTTTGCTCTCTTACCCACATTTCCGATTCGTGCGCACGGTAGTCCTGCTCGCCGCGACTCGGTTCAGCAGGCACCGCGATCAGTTGCCATGTCCCGTTATCCCTTGTGTTCCTTCCAGAGTGAGAGGACGAGACCGAGTCGTATTGCTCGGCAGATGTCGTATCGCTCGGCTAAGTCTCGGCAGAACCTGGATCGCTGGCCCCGAACTCGGCCAAAGGCGGCATGGAAATATTCAAAGTGATCATCGAACCGACGGCCTACGCACGAGTCTGTATGCCCTGAATGTACGCCTTCGCGCTCTCATCAGGCTCTTAGGGAGAAATCATAACATGAAGAAGAAAGAGAAGCAATGACCTCACCAGACCTACCTCGGAGGGGTTGTCGCGTGACGCTTCTTCAAGCGACAGCTCCAGCTGTGCCATTTCTGAAAACCTACCAGATCTGCCGTGTTTTCACTCCTCTTCAGACCATCGCTGCGTCACAGCGAGCATCCCGTGTCTGCGAATCCAAAGCATTGCGTGGCTAGACTGTCATCTTCCGCAGGATCGTGAGGCACAAGCTGAAGTCTCTCAGTGCGATCAGCGGCCGCCCGACCGGCCATGCGGCTTGGGAAATTCGATCGTCAGAATACGTCTAGCAAGACCATTGAACGTCCGATGCACAATGTACCAGACTCCCGCCGATCGGCAAATGCAGCGTGCACTGTACATGTGGTGTGGTTGTGTGTGTCCCGCCTGGTCTGCGTCTTGTCTTCATATCTCGGTGTCCCACCACCTCACGTCTCAGCTCTTTGGACCCTTACCTGAACAATACGTCTCGTTCCTGCAGCAATGACGAGCTGCGATGACGATTTCGCTGCAGCAAGAAATCTGACTTGCGACATTTTCAGCTCTCCTCGTCTCGAATAAATCCCGCGGACAGTGTGCACAGCCTCGCGGAAAGGCGCAGCGGTTTGGCATGGTATGTGACTGATGTCCCGTTCGAGGTCCTGGAGGCACGTCGCGGATGATGTCGCGGGTGTCAGGTCCCATGCTGCGGCCGTCGCGGCGACCGGGCTTGTTTCCAGGGCTGGCAGCATGTTAGCCCCGCGTGAGGCATGTCATGCGAGTCAGAAATTGATGCGGCGAAAGTCATATCCTCGTGGCTGTGTTGTGTTGAGCGTCCGGCGCGTTTCCATTCGAATAAAGCGCTGCGTCAAATCGGCCGTACGCTGTCCTTCCATGGGTGCCAGTCGGGCTCTCGCCACTAGTCGCGTTGGCCGCAGGTAACAGTAAGGCCCCGACTACTTGGCCAGTATCCTGATATCCGTAGCCGACGATACCGCGGAGAAGATTCTTCACCGGATTCTGCAGTATCCCCTCCGCTTAAGTAGCCGTTCGGTATCTAAGTAGGACCTTGTATAAGCTCGTAGGCTATGCCTTATATGGCTAGCTGCTAAGAACATAGTTTATATCGTCGACGCGTCCGCTTTAGAGGTATTATTATATATAGCTATTTGCTACTACTCTTACTTCTTCTTTACTATATTATTATCCGCCGAACCGATTACTATATTTATTACTATTACTACCGCTGTCGCCTTAACTATAGTGTTACTACTCGTTGCCCCTCCGGTAGTTAAGGAGCGGTAGTATCGACTACTAGGGGTACCGACTATATTACTAGATCTAAATAGCGGCTAGAAGGAGGCGTAGAAATCGCTATATAGTACGGACGAGTATTACTATAGTACGACGCGTTTAAAGCAGCCGGTACTATAGTCGCTAATTAAGGAGATTAAGGTAAGAGGTAGATTAACGGAGAGTAGCGGTAGTAAGAAGGTACGAATCGAAGAGTAGGTAGTTATATTCCTCGATTACGTAGCGTACAACTATTCGAATAGAGCTCTACGAGGGAAGTATTAGTATTCGTAGCTTACGTTTATACGGATTATTAATCGTATAAGTATAGCGCTATATCGTATAGGGAAGGAATATATATAGTTACTATACCCTTACGGCTCGCTCTATAAGAAGCTAAAGGACCGGAAGTTCCGTCGCTTTAAGGACATACTCGGAGCTATTAATAGTACCTACATTAACGCGGCGATCGCTAAGGAGCATTAGAGTATATAGAGGTATCGGAAGAACTTTATTACGTAGAATGTTATAGCCGTATATAACCTCGATTGCCGCTTCCTATATACGTTAGTTAGTTTTAAAGGGTTAGTAAATAATAGAACGGTGTTATAAGGTACATACCGTAATAGTTTCGTAGTACCGGAAGGTTGCTACTATCTTATAGATAGAGGATATATAGCGACCGATAGGCGGATCCTCGTACCTTATTAAAAGACGCGATATTACCTACGTAAGTAAGCGGTTACTAAGATAAGGCCGGCGACTAAGGAAGAGCTGTTTAATCTACGGTATACGTAATTAAGGAACTATATTAAGCGCATCTTCGGCATCGTTAAGAAGCGCTTCGAGGTTATCTCCGTTAGACCGAGACCTAGCACCTTACTTATCCGATAGAAGCGTATTATAATAGCCTACTTCGTCCTTTATAACTTTATCCTCGACTATAGCGCGTAGCCTCTTTCTATCGCGACTTACCTCCTCTATAACCCTACCGGCATAATTAGTAATCCGGAGACGTATACGTACGAGGATAAGGAGGATAAGCCGGACGAGGAGTAGCTAGCGTTTCGTAATAGGATAGCGGAGGATATATAGTTAGATTATGTTAAGAACTTAAAGGTAGAAGGAAGGTCGGTCGCGGTAAAGTCGGAAGTTAGTAACGAAGCTAAATAATTATATTGTATTTTTAAGAGAGATCGTATAATAGCCTTAGCGGCAAAAACAGTTAAAACCTTACTAAAAACAGCCTTAAAAGTCGTGTACGTTATAGACGAATCTCTAATATAAATATATCTTCTACGTCGCTTTTCTACGGGGTAATTAGTATACCTTACGGTAGAGGACGAGCTAGGAGTAGACGATACGGCTACATACTACCCCTTATTTTTAAAGCCCGCTCCTTCCTAATTAGGTAAGAAAACAGCCAAAATCTAACAATACCCTTACTAAAATTAATAGTATATACTATACTAGGACTTTTGTACGTATTTTAAGGTA
>JYJE01002753.1:0-68879 GCA_000983655.1 Zymoseptoria brevis | reverse complement strand
TAGAACGGTAGGATCTTAGGGGATAAAGACGAGTAGTACGCTAAACGAAAGCGCTTAATGCGTTCTTAAATTCCTGTATAGCGTAGACCTTAATATAGCATATAGTTGTGGTTGTTTGATTGTAACAATGTTGTACGAGAATATAAGAAGCCCACATCGGTTATACCCGCCGAGGAGCGGCCGGACCCGCTTTTGACTAAATATTCGAGCTGTCACATTTTATCGAACAACAACACCAACAACGCGTAATTCACTAGCTCTCAGACGCTCGTCACATTGTAAGGGAAGCCTCATGTTGCATGAGAAGAGATTTGGTGCGTCTCAAGGCGTCTGACGGTAAATCAGGGCCATCTGAGGCGATATCATGGTCGCTGATTATTCGGTGGAAAGTTTAACGAACAGGCTCTTACTTCGAGCAAGAACTGCTGTAACATGTGCTCGTCGACCACCATCTCCCATGAGATTGAATGATCAAATGCCTTTTCTGTCTCTTTGGTGTCAATGGGATCAGCTTCAACACGCACACGGGATCCGATATAGCATGCAAGAAGAATCGTCTAGCGGGCGTGGGACCAGGTGGGCCCTCCTAGTCGTCCTGGACTCCCCCCAGCTGATCGGGAATGACGATCAAATTTATGACATCGATCATTCGATGGTGATGGACGGACACGAGTGATGAGCGAGATTATACCGAAAGAAATGCAAGGCTGCGAATGAGACATCATCAGAGGCAAATGGATGAGCACAGCTTGTGATGGGGTTGGATGGAGGACTTTCGAGCTTGCATGGCAGCGGAAAATAACAGCGTAGCGATCTTGCTCATTTGCCGTGTCTCATGCATCGTATTCTTCTTGCCAGGCTAGAACATCTCCTTGTGCTTGCTTTCCACATATTGCCGAGATTTGCATGGGAAAAGTGGCTACTGTAATCGATAAGTGAAGTCTACCGGACTCTCTTTCATGCCTGAGGTTGACAGAAAGTCCTCCGACCTCACTTCGTTCCCGGTCCGAGATCCCATGGACATGCATCAACACGACACGACGTAGACAGTTCGCAAAACATCAATCCATCATGGCCAGCCCAAAGGACCACCTCGAGCTACCAAGCAGTCTTCGAGTCATCTCTCTCAACTGCTGGGGCCTCAAATTCCTCAGCAAACACCGCCACGCCCGACTCGTCGAAATCGGCCATCAACTCGCCAACGCATCTCCAGCACCCCAAATCGTCGGCCTCCAAGAATGCTGGACGCAAGAAGACTTTCTCGCCATCCGCGAACTCACCCAACACATCCTGCCCTACGGCAAATTCTACTTCAGCGGCATCTTCGGTGGCGGACTGGCCATCTTGTCGAAATGGCCGATCGAGGAAAGTTCCATGTATCGCTACCCGCTCAACGGACGACCCGCGGCTTTCTTCCGCGGAGACTGGTACGTCGGCAAAGGCGTAGCGTGTGCGAGGATTCGGATCGGAAAGGGTGTCAAGGATGTCGTGGAGGTGTTTTGCACGCATTTACATGCTCCGTATGAGCGCGAGCCGAACGACTCGTATATTTGCCATCGCACGGCGCAGGCGTGGGAGATTGCGAAGTTGATGCGTCATGCTGTGGAGAGGGGACATATGGTTATCGGGTTGGGAGACTTCAATATGGTGCCGTTGAGTTTGGCGCATCGACTGATCGAAGCACATGGTGCCGTCAAGGATGTTTGGCGAATTGTACATCCGGACTCGGCGGTGGGGAGTGCGGATAGTGAAGCTGAGATGGCGAGAGGCAAGGCGGTGCCGACGAGTCAGCAGTGTTTGGATGTTCATGGCACGACGTGCGATCATCGTATGAATACGTGGCGGTGGAGTAAACAGATGCGGAAGGATCTGGATCGAGGGAATGAGGCTGAGATTGATCCTGATGAACTGGATCACAAGGCGAGACGGCTGGATTACATTTTCTTTGCGGACAATTCGGAGCATACTGGCCAACAGTGGAAAGTGGAGAACGTCGAGGTCGGCATGACAATGCGACATCCTACATTGAGATGTTCTCTGAGCGACCACTTCTCGATCGAAACGACACTCACACGACACCCTGGCTCTGCTCAATCAAAGAGCCCAGCTCGATCACACATCCAACCCCTTGACCACGAGACCTATCTTCTTATACAAGCCATGATTGACAAATACGACCTTCGCGAACGGAACCAACGCCGTTACAGACTCACTCACTTCGGCGCCGAGATCGTCATCACAATTGGTTGTTGGGTGGCCGTATGGTGGTCGCCACGCAATTACGTCTCCTTCATACTCATGCTTCTAAGTACATTGGGTCTCAGCTGCGGCGTGCTGGATGGACTGATGGGCGGGCTTTTTGTCGGAAGTGAGATTCGCGCGTTGAAGGAATTTGAGTATGAGATTGGGTATGCGGCGGAGCTGGCGAAGGAGGTGCATGGGAAGGGATACAGCGAGGAGTCGGCGGATAGGGATCTGGTGACGGCTACGAAGCAGGCTTTGAGAAGTCGGGATGGGATGAGGCATGGTGGGTCATCGTAGTTGGGATTTGCAATATTACAGGACTACGTGGTATCAGTGACAAAATTCAGGGCACACAGCTGGCGCCCCGATCTTCCTCAATCAAGACTATCAACCTCTTGCCAACCTCGTTATCCCAATCACACCCAAAACAGCACTCAACAACGCGATGTTCGCTCTCACCTTACTCATCCCAACCCACTTAACGATCAAACCCAACGTCTTCTCGCCATCGCCATCCCCATCCTTCTTCGTATCCGCCCTTGCGTGCAACGCATCGTTCGTCGGCAACATAACCAAGAGCGTATACGGCACAACCGCAATCGACGCCGCCGCAGCGCCACCAAAAAGCCACTTCACTGTCCCCTCGTTGGCAGAGTACGCGGCAAGTCCGTGCGCGATGGTTGCGCTGATGGCGAGAGCAGGACCCATACGATGGCCACGGAAGTAGACCTCTTGCCATTGGCGGTTGAGGTGAGGAATCGTAGCTGCACCAGCTTTGTCGGATGATGTGGGTCTGAGAGCGGATTCAGAGTGGCCGATGAGCAGGGTCGGCATGGTGATGTAATTGATCGCTGTATTCACGCAGAAGAAGGCGAAGTTGGCGAGGACGCCGGTGGTGCCGCAGATGAGTGTTACAGCGGCCGGACTGAAGTCGTAAATGTTGGTTGATGCCATGTTTGGAGGTTGGCTGGATATCGACCTTGAGCATGGACTGTGTGCTGGCGATTTACTGGTCGCGAGTCTTGAAATGGTGCTTCAGAACGACTTGGCTCAGTGCATCGCATAGTCGGGACAAGGAGCTTTTATGTTCGGCTTGGAGATCCTTCGCGGCGCCATTGGGCTCAGCTCGGAATCCTTCGCGCTGGAGCGTGGTCAGCCCACAAATTCCTCCGTCCTCAGCGCATGCAGCTTCTAGGCATCCTCCAAATCCAGATTGCTCAGCATTTTGGTAGGAAGCAGATACATTGCTTCAATACCTTCTCATCCTTATATCCTTCTCCGCTAAAACCACTAACTACGCGGCACTTCGTGCCAGTCATGAGCAAGGCTGAGGTGTATCCGAGCTGCCATTTAGAAATCGCTGTGATTCAGGTCAGGCTCAGATGTACATCGCAAGCGCTCGAAAACCGAACGAATAGGTTCGTCCAGATACGAAAATGCTGCAAATGTCCGATCCCCGTCGTGAGATTCATATCCATCCTGAGTGTTATCATCGCTTCAACTGAGCGAATCGCTTCTGTAACTCATCCACATCCGGAATCTTGCCGCCTGGCCCACTACCGTTCGCGGGCTTGCTCTTCGCGGCATCCACCATTCTCCTCGAAGGTTTCAGATCCGGCGGTCCAGGTAAGTTCACCTTCGGTCGTGGGTTCTCTGTGGTCGGCGAGGACGGCATTACCGATACCGGACTCTTCAATCCTAGACTTCGCGGCGGTGTCGCTTTGCTCAACTCGTCTGTACTTGACGCCGCCTCCAACGCCGGTACCTTTTGTCCTCCCGAGGGATTCTCATCATCATCGTCGCCTTCCTCCTCTCCAGCCTCATGCGCCGCAAGTTCTGCTGCTCTTTGCGCTTTGATGCCCGGCGGGTAGTCCACATTATAAGCGTCTGCTATTGTCGACAGATATGCCTCCACCAAGTCCTGCGACGGCGGCTCGACCCTCAACTTCTTCACCACTCTCTCCGGTACCTTCCCATCACTGTTCTCCACCGCTCGTAATGTGAAGTCCTTGCCATACTTCTCCGCCAACAGCGCCCTGACCTGACTCAACTCTTTCACCCCACTGATCTTCGGCGCCGAGTAAATGATACTCTGCACCGCCTCCTCCAAGCCAGGATCGCACTCTTTCGCTTCAAGCAGTCCCGCACGTGCTGTGAGCAGTTCACAGTACAGTTCGAGAATCTCGAGGAGTTCGCTGTTGAGGTCTGATCGAATGATGTTCTCAACCCGGATTTTGGCGCTTTCAATCTTGCCGACTTCGAGTAGTTGGGCCATTTCTCGTCTTTGGAGCTTTGCGACTGCGGCGTCTTTTTGCTGGACCATTCGTAGGCGGGCGATGCTCAGTTTGAGCTGGACTTTGATCCGGTTGATCAGGGGTGTGCTGGGCGCCATGATGAAGGTGGAGTACTGCGAGGTCTCAAGGGACGCGGCGACGGGTTTATGTTGAGGTGAGATGTTGCGAGGATGTGGATGCGCGGAAGGTGTCTACGAAGTGGGCTGGTGCTACCTGCCCCACCAGAGAGCAATAAGTTGCGGCCTGAGGCAACATATGAGTGAAGAAGAATTTCCGACAGAGAGAACGGCGCCTAAAGAACGAGCTTTAGCGAAGTTCGACCAAGGAGACTGAAAGGTGTACGTGGTGAGGCAGCAAAAGGAAAGGAAGGATAAGCTTTGTCCGTTCGCCATCCAAGCCATCGCTCTGGTCCTCCTGGTTGACTGAAGCGAGACAACAAAGATTGTCTCCATTTTTAAGCTCCTGAAGTGCATCCGCGGGGTATCTATGCATACAGTAATGTACGACCGTCTGAAATCGACACCTAGCCTGCTCCCTTCATCTGCAGGTGTGGCTGTCGATATGTCCCAGCAAACATCAAGAAATTCGCTTTTGAAATGGCAACATTCGCGCTCAATGCTTTTCCACCTTTCGCCACGACCGACTCAATCCTCCAAGTTCCAGTCGTACTGTTTGAACATCTCCTTGAAAAGATCAGCGTCCGCCGCCTCCTCCGCCTCCGTCTGTGCGCAGTCCTTCCAATGTGTCCGACTCTCCAGCTGCAGCAGCTTGCCCAGCACCCTCCTACCGAATTGGAGATCGAAACGAAAGCTCTGATCGAGTGGAAGCACAATCTCCTTCTCGGAGGTCTCGGTCCAGATCATCGCCTTGAAGTAGTCGCCCTCCAATGCCTCCTTGGCCTCCGCTTCCGTCTTGGCGAATTTGGGGTACTTCAGGTTCTCGGCTTCGACGTCGAATGCCGCCTCGATCAGGTTTCTCTTCACCATGTCTGCGGGAATTGGAAGGAATTGCCAGTGCAGATGGACGCCGCTGTTCCTGCTGATCTCCCATGTGATAGCTCCCAGCTTGGCTTCACCATCATCGCCCTGGGTAGACTTCGTAGCAATCATGGTATGCAGAGCTTCACGGTACCGCTTCATCTCTGCAATAGTCTTCTTCCTCGCATCGTCTGCCTCAGTGATAGTCTGCAAAGTCGGTGCATGCTGCAGCGGAATGATGAGCATGTGGCAAGGAATCCCTAGATCTGGGAAGTTGCTTCGCATCGTGAGCGGCCCCTTTGCGACCGTCATGTACACATCGTCGCCAATTGATCCAATCATGTGAGTTTGAGCGTCGGCTCTCGAAAGGCAGAAGTAGCATTCCTGAGGCGGCGCCTGGCGCCTGTTCCGTTTACCGATGGGACGGTAGTAATCACCATTGCCAACCCCTTGACCGTTGCCATTCGCGAACCTGAAACCATTATAGCTCTCTTCCTGTGATTCCAGCTTTCGTTTTCGTGTGGCCGTGAGCGGAGACGCAGTGCATCCGGCGGGAAGTTCTTGTGGTGGAGGTGCGGCCGGCTCGAGGGAGAAGGCATAGATCCACTTTTGCTTCGATGTGTTGCCGAATGGCGCGAGGCTGAGGAATCTGGTGACTGGCCGTGGAGCATCGCCTGCGTGGAAGAACGGCTCGCGCTCAAAGAAGGCATCTGATGTGGAGAAGTGGTATCGTGGTTTGAGGGTGGAACACAGCTCTGCTATACTGCGAACACCGAGGGGTGGCTGCGCTGGATATGTGGTCGATGATCTGGAACCATCCGCAATCTCTGCTGGCCAGTCGGTCGTCACGAGGATGTCGGCGTCCTTGAATTCCTTGAGAGCCTTGACGTCGTTCTCGGTGTACCTCGGCTCGAAGGCATCGAAGGATTCACCAGAGTCGCCCGCATCCGTTCCACCTACGGCAGCGATTCGAAAGCCTTCCGAAGTCTTTACCGAGAATTTGCGGCCGAGAATGCTAAGGTTTGCACATAGCTCGCCGTTGTTGGCTTTGAGCTTCTCCTGTACGCGATCTGGAAGGTGGCGCTTCCCCAGTGCGAAGTATGTTTGGAACGGGACCTCGATCGTATCTTTGAGCAGCTTGCTGAGCTCCTCGTTGTCATCGTCCGTGGCAATGTCTGCGTCTGCTAGAAGCTCCCCAGCAATGATTGCAAAGGCAAAGTTTTGCTTGGAGTGCAGCTTGCTGAGCTTATCGAAGAGTTCCGAGAAGCGACCATTGACATCTCCTACGATGACGCTGAAAATAATGTTAGCAGGTGTTGGATGAGCCTCTCGAGATCGACCACTTACATTTTTGAAGCCATGACGGCGAAGGTGCCCGGAGGCTACGGAGATTGATCCTGAGTTACTCGCTCTCTGTCGTCGCTGATGTTCTGGTCGATTCCGTGACTTCGATGTGAGCGTGGTCGAGGTTGGACTGCGAGAGATTGGTTAATGGTGATAAAAGAACCAGGCCCAGCGGGAGAAGTTGATGTTAGTAGATCTCGACTTCGAGTGAATGAAAGCTCATATGCGCTCCTCCAACGTGCCCTTGGAGCAGGTGATTACATCAGCTGTCATGTGAAAGATGCATCAAAGAGTTTCACTCACTTCACTTCGAGGAAAAGTCCTGGTTCTGCGGCTCGCGCTAGTGGTTTTAAGCTTCCGGCCCGCCTTAGCCGAACTGCACCCCGCCGATCTGCTTCGAGGTTTCGACTTTGCGATGAACTTTTTTGAAGCTTCAACTCTTTGCAACGCCACAACAACAACATGTAGCCAGCATGTCGTCGACGGTGAGAGTAAAGGCTGCAAAGCCGAATCGTGTTGTCAAGCCGAAGAAGAACACGAAACGATCGACACCATCCTCCCGAAACTTCCGCTTCCAATCCTTCACCGAACGAATCACGAATCTCAAGATCGATCCCATCCGGAGGAAGAAGCATGTTGATGGACAAGAGACGGCGACGGAGAACACACATACACACTTCGGTCAATCTTTAGCAGAATGGAGAGACACCAACCTTTCGCAGACCTTCACGGACTTTGCGAAAGAAGCATCGCCGTTATGCGACAACCTGCCTATGGTCTTGTACAATGAGGGAAAGATTATGGCCTTGTTGGCCATTTACCTCGAGAAGGGAGATACGCTTGCCATGGAGCCATTGCTGAACCTTCTATCCCAATTCGCGCATGACCTGGACACTCGATTCGAGAACCACTTCCAACGTGCGGTGGCTACGGTCGCCGCAGTCGCTGCGAAGCACCCGGATTTTGTTGTAATCGAATGGAGCTTTACTTGCCTTGCGTGGCTATTCAAGTACCTTTCTCGGTTACTGACACCGGACTTGCGTCCTCTGTACGACCTTCTGGCCCCATACTTGGGCAAAGACAACCAGAAGCCTTTCATCGTTCGCTTCACCGCAGAAGCGCTGAGCTTCTTGGTTCGTAAAGCTGCTGCCGTGTACGAGAGGGACCAGGAACCTTTGGATTTGGTCATGTCGCATATGTTGAAGGACTGCAGAGCGGCGAATGGCAGTCCTTCGGCGGATCTGCTTCAACAGGGTACGATGACCTTGCTCACGGAAGCCGTGAAAGGCGTCCAGCACGGGATCCATAGCAGTGGCGTCCCGGTCATGAAGAGCCTGCTTAAGTACGCCGAACAAGAGTTGGACAGCGAGGACTTGGTCAAGGACAATGTTGTATCTGGGGTGCTAACCAGTCTGATACATCATTGTATGTCTGGATCATTTCAAACGATACTGGATGTTGTGCTCGCGCACATCGAAAGCAAAGCGACACAATCTTCGAAAAACGAGGAAATTCGATTCCGCAGCAGACTCTTGTTCACCGCTATTTCTGTGCGGAAAGGGTCTCGAATATCCGACTGGAAAGCCATCATGGTCTGCGTGGAGACCTTGATCAAACTGTGTGAGAGCGCGCCGGAACTGGAGCACTCCGCAGCCTCCGCAGTGCTGGCGTCGCTCGGTGTGACTCTTCAAACAGCGACTGTCGATGCCATTCTCGCGCGTCGACATGTTCTTGATACATTGCGAACGCCCCGATGGGCGCCGTATTTCCTACAATTCTGCGACATGACTTCAAGGCTCGGTGATGAAAGATTTGACAGTTTCGTGTTGCCACAACTGCAGAAATTTGTGCAAGAGGATAGCACGGGAAGCCGCTCCGAGCTGTTTGTACTTTTACCCCGACTGGCCAAAGGCAAAACGAATCTGCGGCTGAAGTGCCCTGCGAAAGTCATCCAAGGCATTGTCGAGGATGTGTCAAATTCTGTCCATTCTGACGGAACGCCTGTCACAGAGGCCGCTCTGGCTCGAGCAAACACCGCGCTGTCCGCGCTACCTTTCTTGGTCATCAGCAAAGACATCGCGAGGAAGCTGGAGAGCATGCTATTTCAATTGGTCCTCAAGGGTGTGGAGACCAACGATCCGGCACGAGACTTCGCCCTCGGTCCAGCCTTTCAATACTTTCTCGAGCTGAACGAAGAGATTGGCGATGCGGAAGGTCTATGGGTCCCTCTTTGTCAGGCGACTCCAGAATTTGTTGCGTTGCCAAAGTTCTGGTCGAACATGAACCGCTTCATCGGCAAAAGCCAGTCGATGCTCCTGCAAGGGCCACATATGGACGCTCTTGAAGACTCATTGATCTCGTGTCTGTCTTCATCCTCGCATTCGATCAGACAGGATGCGTTGGATATCCTGCAGAAGATCTACCAACAGCGTGATACCACGGAACCGGAGGCTCTTGCGGCAGCAATCACAATTGAATCAACACCGGCATCCCTTGACACAAGTCGTTCCATTTCGATGAACGTACGACGACTGGCATCGGAGTACACCAAGATGACAGAGGACGATCTCATGGCAAGAGCAGTGCCGGCGTATTGCTTCGGGCTGTTGCACATCAATCTCTCCCAAGCTTGGGACGACGCTAGCGAAGCGTTAGCGGGCATCTGCCGGAGCAAAAAGGGCGAAGATGCTGTCATGGCTGCGACACAATCATGGATCGATGGCCAGAGCAAGTCTGACGGCGACGAAACGCAGCAGTCCGCACTCGTGGACGTCAACACCGATGGGTTCAAAGTCTTCTCAGACTTCGAGTGTCCGAATCTCGCAAAGCTGTCCGCCATCTGGAAGCAGGTGTTTGAGGAGCCCTCTAGCGGTCTACCCACTCCTTCGAAGCAGCTCTCGATCGAGTCCAGACGTGTCCCAGTCATAGCATCCAATGCAAGGAGCCAGGCGCTGAGAGTCTTGCACAAGATTCCTCATATTGCTGAGAAACGCTCTCGTATGCTAGTGCCGGTTTTGTTGAAATGGGCTGGCACCAATGTCGACGGCGAGACTGATGAGCAGCCGACCACCGACCGTTGGGCCCGCAAGGACCAAAAAGCAATGCTGGCAATATTCGCTCAATTTGTGAACCCTTCGGTGCTGTTTAGGTCAAGCGAAGTGCACGATGCACTGCTAGAGTTGTGCGCCAACGGAGATGTTGAGATCCAACAGTCGGCTCTGAAAGCGATCCTATCATGGAAAGAGCCATCGGTCGTTAGATACAAGGAGCACCTAAACAATCTCCTGGACGAGGTTCGCTTCCGCGAAGAGCTCTCAGTGTTCTTGAGAGACGGCTCGAGCGAAGACGAAGAAGGAGCTATCCGCCAGGAAGATCATGCTCATCTCATGCCCGTGCTACTAAGACTGCTGTACGGCAGAGCTGTTGCTGGAGGCAAGGAAGGACAGGCCGGAAGGAGAAAGGCCATTTTCGTTTCCCTGTCCCGCTTTGGTTCAAACACTCTGAAGCAGTTCCTCGACATCGCCCTGGGCTCAGTCATTGACTCAAGCAAGGCCGACCTCGCCGATCCGACCAATCCGACTGCGCCACTCAGACAGCAGCTGGGTATGATGTACATGATGAACGACATGCTACAGGTACTCGGCGCAGAAATGGAGCCTTTTGTCCCAAAGCTCATCAACGGTATTTTGACATGTACCGTGAGTGCCTCAAACGCTATCCAACAGAGCATCGCCGACGATACTGGAGCAGACATGGCTCTCGAACGTTCGATCAGACAGACCGGAATACAATGCTTGGTGAAGATCTTCTCTACCATGACAGACTTCGATCCGACGCGATACGGCGAGCTCATCGTGGAGAAGCTGGTCACCCCACGTCTAGACACATTTGCGAATGAGAACGCGCAGTCCATCTCGGGTACCCTTCGCTTGATCTCTGCATGGTCGAAGCAGCATTCTACGGCAGCATTGTTGACAGGCAGCGGCAGTGTCATACTCGAGCGGGTAGCAGAGCTATTGCACGGACAACATACCAAAGACGAAGTACGTCTGTTCGTCTTGCAAGAGATTCTGAACAGCCTGGTTGATGAGGCCATTGCCGAATCTGTCCTCCAACCAACCGTGTCAAGTTTTGTGAAAGCGATTGGCCTTGTCATTGAACAGCAGCCTTCCAAGGACGTGCTCGATGCATGCGTCAAGTCGTTCTCCAAGCTTGCGGAGCGGATCACGTCTAAGGACGAAGCAATCGATGTCACCAGAATTTGTACCGACTTGTTGAAGAAGCCTGGCAATTCTGTATCACCTTGGATCAAGACCGGCCTGCTGCAGACGATCCTCCCTCTGATCAGTCGTTTCGACATCTCTGCCAAAGACAGCCTTTACGATGCACTCTGCGCCTTGTTCTCGCGCCTGCGTAGTGCCGACGGAAGGATTCTGCTTGCCAAAGTACTGACAACGCTGGTACGTGACGATCCCGCCTCGTCAGACTCTGCCAAGATTTGCGACGACATGAACGCTATGGGCACCCGGCTCGACGAGCCAGACCATGACCGTCGCGAGCGAGCTTTCGCACGTATATACGAAAGCTTCAAGGCGTTCACGCTTGAACAGTGGCTGCCAATCGTGCACAACTGCCTCTACTACATCAGAGATGGAGAGGATCGTGTCAACCGGACGAGCTCATCGCACGCCTTGCAACTGTTCATTGACGCAACTGCAGAGGTGTCAGACAACGTTGCTTGGCTGGCTTTCATGGAAACTGCGGTCCTTTCTGGCATCGAACGCGGCATGGGCGATCCGTCGGAATTGGTTCGAGCAGAGTATCTGCTTGTACTAGGTCACCTTGTGGAGAAGCTCACAACGTGGCAAAAGGTCAGTGGCATGCAAGGACTTCTTGTGGGTGGAGATGAAGAGGCTTCGATATTCGGCAATGTGCTGCACATCCAGCAGCATCGCAGACTTCGAGCTCTGCGTCGAGTCTCAGAGGAAGCGTCGAGTCTAGGGTCGACCAATGCATCGCGAATCTTCTTCCCACTTCTGGAGCACTTCGTCTTCGACCAGATTGAGGGAGATGCGGGCAGGACATTGGCAGATCAGTCAGTGCAGACTATTGGGGCTCTCTCCAAGGCTTTGAACAAGAACGCATATCGAGCGACATTTCAGAGATACACCGGCTACCTGAAGACCAGGACTGACTCGGAAAAGACAATCTTGCGACTACTCGGAGCGATGGTAGATGGCGTTGAGAGATCGCCACCTTCACCGGCGAACAGCAAGGCCATCATTGGAGAGCAGCTACCTCCACTCCTGGAATATCTGCACAAGAAAGACGAGTCCACGGTCGACCGACGTATGCCAGTAGCGGTGACGATTGTAAAGCTGATGCTCGGTCTGACCGACGAAGAATTCGCAGCTCGTCTGCCTGCTGTATTGACCGATGTCTCGCATGTGCTCAGAAGCAAGAGTCAAGAGGCTAGAGACCAGACGCGGAAAGCCTTGACCTCGATCTCGTCTCTGGTCGGATCCTCATACTTTGGGTTCATCTTGAAAGAGCTCCGAAGTGCTTTGCAGCGAGGAACCCAATTGCATGTGCTGTCGTACACAGTACATTCTCTTCTGGTCGATGGTAGCTTCGAGGCAGGTGACCTCGATGAGTGCCTCCCAGCGCTGATGAGGGTCATCATGGATGATATATTCGGCGAGACCGGTCAAGAGAAGGACGCCGAGGAATACAAGAGCGGTATGAAGGAAGTCAAGAGCAGCAAGAGCTTCGATACCATGGAGTTGCTCGCTCGCGCCACACCAGTGAACAAGCTCGGCGAGCTCGTCAGACCCATTCGCCAGTTCTTGTCGGAGAAGCTGGACATGAAAATGGTGAAGAAAATTGACGAACTGCTCACCAGATTGCGAAAGGGTCTGGACCAGAATCCTGCATCCGAGACCCGAGACATGCTGAGCTTCTGTTGGCAAATGGTGGATCAAGTAAGAGCAGAAGAAGCTGCAATAGCTCTTCCAGCACCAGCGATCGATGAGCGCAGAAAGAGATTCTTGGTCCAGCCTGAGGAGCCGAAGAAGTCAAAGACGAGAGGTGCGACTGCCTCTTATCTGTTCAAACTGACCAGCTTCTCCCTGAACCTGCTGCGCAAGGTTCTTCGACGGCATGAGGACCTCCAAACACCGCAGAACTTGAAAGGCTTCCTTTCCATGGCTGGCGATGCCCTCGTCCTGGGTCAGGAAGAAGTCAAGGTCGCATCTCTTCGTCTTCTCTCGACAATTATGCGAGTCCAGATCCCCGAGCTGGAGGAGAACGCGCCAGTCTACGTCAAGGAAGCTGTCAACCTGATCAAAGGATCATCTGCCACCACGACGGACTCGTCCAAAGCGTCGCTAGAGCTGATCACCTCTGTGCTTCGAGAGAAGCGATCTGTCGTGGTCAAGGAAAAGGACATGGCGCTGCTCTTGAAGCGCTTGAAGACCGACATTGACGAGCCAGACAGGCAAGGTGTCGTATACAAGTTCCTTCGGGCTGTACTGGGTCGTAAGATTGTCCTCACCGAAGTATACGAGGTTCTGGACGAGGTTGGCAAAGCCATGGTCATCAATCCGGACAGGTCGATCCGAGAAAGTGCCAGAAGTGCATACTTGCAATTCGTCATGGAGTATCCGCAAGGCAAAGACCGCTGGCAGAAGCACACCGCTTTCCTGGTCGGAAATCTGGCGTACGATCACGCAGCTGGACGGCAAAGCGTGATGGAGTTCCTCCATCAGATGCTCAGCAAAGTCGGTGAAGACGTCCTCGCTGAAGTCAGCCCGAAAATCTTCAACCGTCTGCAACCACTTTCGATCGGAGATACTGATGCCGCATGTCGAGATATGGCCAAGTTACTCATCGAAAAGCTGTTTGAGCGAGCATCCGAGAAAACTCTCGCAGCCTTCCTGTCCAATATGGATGTCTGGCTTTGGGAGAACAAGCCAACTGCTGTCAAGGCCGCCGCGCTCCAAGACTGGAGCATCCTCCTCAAGACAAGGAAGCTCAGCCAAAAGCAAGTCGAGGGAATCTGCGACAAGCTGGAAGAAATCGTCTCCGCCTCCGCCGAGGACGACGAAATCGCCGAGCCTCTCCTCGTAACCCACGCTCTCAATGCCTTCTCCGTCATCGTCGAGCACGCCCCCACAGTCGGTCTCGGCAGCACCTCAGAAGACATGTGGCAAGCCCTCCAGCAACTCCCTTCTTCCGCCGACCCTGCAATCCAAGAATCCGTCGCCGCCCTCCTCGGCACATTCTTCACCGATGTCGCAAGCACCAGCTCCAAGACCTCCGACGGTCTCGCCGGCCTCCCACTCCTCGGATCCGGTGGTCTGGAAGTCGGCGCCGAAGACATGCGTCGCCTCTGCGGCACTAATCTCCGCGCTCTTCGCGCCATCACGCTACACACGCCCGAAGGTCTCGCGTCGCAAATCGCCCGCAACATCGTCTTCCTCGGGCGATGCTTCGCTGCGAACGAGATGCCCTGGAACGACAAGAGTGCCGAGTCTGCCGAATCCTCCGAGGACGATGAGCCAACTTCCACAACGCCTTCGTCCGACAAGTCCGCACTATCGTACCTTCTCCGCCGCCTCTCGACCCTCCTTCGCGCCGACAAATTTTCCCTCGCCGCCCGCTCCACTTCTCTATCCACGATCTCCTCCCTCCTCCACCAACTCTCCTCCCCCTCCATCCTCCCCTCCCTCCCCTCCCTCCTGCGCCCACTCTACGGTCTCACCGATCCCTCCGTGCCGCACCCGCCTGGCGACCTGTACAAGTCCCTCACCGACAAAGCCCACGAGGTACTGGAGGTCATACAGAAGAAAGTCGGAAGTGAAGTTTATGTTTCTGCACTCGGAGTGGCGAGGAATGAAGCGAAGGAGAGGAGGGATGAGAGGAGGAAGAAGAGGAGGATCGAAGCTGTTGCGCAGCCGGAACGGTGGGCGAAGGAGAAGAAGAGGAGGTATGAGGTTAAGAGGGAGAGGGGGAAGAGGAAGGGGGAGGAGGAGAGAGGGAAGAGGAGGGGGTGGTAGGTGTTGAGATCATTGATCTTGATGGAACTGTGTATAGCATAAGTATAGCATAGAAAAGCATGGCGTGGCACTTGGCAGACGCGACTCGGCGTTCGAGATGGATGAATGAAGCATTTTACATCGCTTACCTCCGTGTTCCCGCTCAAATTGCACCGCATGTGTCTGACTCTATGGGCTTGGACTGTGCAGTCTGCGCCAGGGAACGGAAATGTAACTTTGAGGAGGATGCGTTTTCTTAACGGGAATGGAAGCAACGACGAAATTCTCGTCCCTCGAGCTCACGCTATACCGACCGAGCCACTGGAGTCCGAGTTGCGTGGTGCTGTTTGAGCGGAGCCATGGAGGTATGGTCCTCGACTCCAATGGTTTGACGACGAGGACATAACATTGGCTGGCACACAGATTGTCCTGTATATAGAAGTACAACCAGATCTACACCTCTCGTCCCTCCACAAGCCTGTCCTCATTTTTATTTTCGCTACGCTCGCTTCTGCTTCCCAATGCTCACATCCAAATTCCCAACCACCCAGCTCGCCACGAAAAGCACCAACACGCCCACAAAAATCGTCAGCGGTTTCCGGAATCGCGCTGCGAATGGGTAGTCGTATGTGACGATGAGGTCGCGATCACGCAGCTCGTCGACCACATTCACAGCCGTCAAAGTCAGCGTCGTACGTCCGACGGTATCCATGAAAGTCTTGGTCAGGGAAATGGTGTCGGAGACGATTGGGACTGTGGTTTCAAAGTGGACATTCCTGTTCAAGATCAGTCAGCAGGGGTCAATTTTGCGTGTCAGTATAATTGGAAACGTACGTCGCGCCCTCAGGTAGGATCACACGGGTGACGACTTTCTCGTATTCCAACCCCTCGCCCTGCTTCGGACCCTCGAAGAATGGGACTTTCAACACGAAGTTGTCCGAACCGGACTTCGTCTTGCGAAGGAAGTTCTCCAACTCGCCGTTCCAGCCCACGCGGAAGTTGTAGTTCCAACCTCCGAAAATGGGGTATCTCGGCTTCAAGCTCAAGTCGGCTTCCCTCAGATTCGTCCTGAAGCGAGAAGTCGACACATTGCCGATGTCGTCGATGAAGTACGCATCCGCACTGCCAACGATGAGAGGGAATTTCATCTCCTTCAGCGCGCTGCTGGGAGGGTTGTAGTAGCTCGACTGCTGGAATAACACGCGGGAGAAGTGGTTCTTCAGCGTCGCCGCGCGGTTCGTGAGCCAGTGGCGTTCCTCAGTCGCGATGTTGCCGCCCCAGTGGGAGACTTCGATGTCGCGTTCCAGAAGCTTGCCGTGTGTGAGTGGCTTGGTGAACTCGTACCGAACGCTGACTTCTTGGACAGCTCCGGCTTCCAAGTCGGTGTATGGACCGTATGTGTATGTGGGACCTTGCTTTTGGGGATCCTCCTTGCCTTCAGCGTTGAGGGAGGCGGGCAGCTTGACGGCATCGGGCACATCGGTCGTGGGGAGCTTCAGCTTCGTCTTTTGCTGTTTGGTTGTGTATGCCGACGGTGCGTAGGCGGAGAAGGTGTGCTGGACGTATTGCTTGTCGTTTTGCTGGATTTGTGCGGGTAGAGGCTCGAGGGCGGAGAGGACGACGTAGGTGATGGAGATGGTCAATTGCTCGTTCGGAGGCAGGGGTGTTGGGAGGGTGATCTTGTAGTACTCGGTGGTGCTGCACATGTCATATGCCCGTCAGCAGCCATTCATAATATGTCCTCCCCTCCTGCAATCACGCTCACCTGAAAGGATCAATGCCAACGACATTTGTGCGAAAGCCCGTCCTATCCGGCTGCTTCTTGTCCTTGACCTCCAATCCACCGATTCTTCCAATCAATCCCTGCTCAAAGGGAATGAAATATTCCGACTGCGCCTTTTGATCAATGTTCTCAATCACGACATTGACCGTCTCCCGAGGATAGCTCTTTTCCAGGTTGATGTTGCGGACCAGGTTGACATTGCGGAAGTGCTTCGGTGGTGTGAAGGCGCTTTTGAGGACGTTGCGAGATTCTCCTGTGTTGTTGAGGTCTGCGGCAACAACACCGGCGAGGCCTAGCGAGGCCCATTGTAATAACCTCATCGTGGTGGCATTGATGTGAAGTCGATGAATTCGAGGACGAGGGAAGCTCAATGCGCATGGAGCCCTCCAACGCAGTCCAGCTGTCGTCTCCCTTGAATATCTTGCGGCCTGAAATTCTCAGGCATCCAGGCATCAAGAACGGACATCCAGGAGATTCTCCAAGCATATAGTAGGTCCCGTCTGCTTTTTTTCTACATGTTGATCCGTCAATTAATCTGCTCTTTCATTACCTCACGACAAGCAAGGACAAGGTGGCCTTGGGCTTGATTCAGGACAATCTAACAACGCTTTTCAACAGCCTGAGGGGGCAACTTCGACTCACATCTGCCTCGCGAGGCATACATACATCATGGCGGCACTTCCATGGCTGTGCCGTACTGGCCGGACGATGACTGCTCGCCAACAAGTCTTCAGCAGCAGCTTCATCTCAAAAAGAACAATCACTTCCAATTCAAAATTCTTCCAAGTCTCTGAAGAGATACGACAAGCCATCTCCGAGAAGAAACCCGTCGTGGCCCTTGAAACGACAATCTACACCCACGGCTACCCCTATCCAACAAACGTCAAACTCGCAGCACGCCTGGAAGAATTGGTCCGACAACATGGAGGCGTCCCAGCAACAATCGGAATCCTAGACGGCGTTGCCCGAGTCGGTCTCACAGCAGACGAAACGACCCGCTTAGCGTCATCTCCAGGCTCGCCAAACGTCCTCAAAATCTCAAGAAGGGATATCTGCTTCGCTCTCGGTCTCAAGGATGCCAGCGGAAACCCCTTCAACGGCGGCACGACCATCGCCGGAACGAGTGTCCTCGCCCACATGGCCGGCATCAAAATCTTCGCCACAGGCGGTCTGGGCGGCGTGCATCGCGGCGCGGAGCAGACGATGGATGTGTCTGCCGACTTGACCGAGCTTGGGCGGACGCCCATCACTGTAATATCCGCAGGTTGTAAGTCGTTCCTCGACATCGCCAAGACGCTTGAGGTGCTGGAGACGCAAGGCGTGGCTGTCGCAACATTCGCAGATGGACGGAGTGGAAGTGTGGACTTCCCGGCGTTCTACTCGAGAGACAGTGGAGTGCCAAGTCCCGTCACGCTGCAAAACGAGATGGACGCCGCACGAGTGATATATGCACAGTATGCGCTGGGATTGCAGTCTGGAATGCATTTCGCTAACCCGATTCCGGAGGAGCATGAGATTCCGTTCGCGAAGATGGAGGTTGCCATTGCGGAAGCGTTGCAGGCAGCGAACGCGGCTGGGCAGACCGGGGCGAGGGCGACGCCATTCATTTTGGACAAGATCAAGAGCATTACGGGGAGCAAGAGTGTAGAGGCGAATACTGCACTCGTGGAGGCTAACATCATCAGAGGAACGAAGGTAGCTGTGGCTTTGCAGCAGCTGGAGCGGGAGGGACTGGGCGACCAGTGAGTGAGCATGTGCCAATTTTGTCAATACATGTAGATGCTTATGGTAGATAGTGCACTCAATGAAACGCAATCCATCGTCACCGGCCCTGCCGCCAGCAACTACAGCCCTCAAGGAGTCCCGATCAGCTACGCCAGCGCGGCCCAATCATCCCCTTCGCCAACTACACCATCTCCTGGGAACTCCTCAGCGCCTCTCACCTCGCCCGAGCAACGAGCGGACATCTTCGTCGCCGGTTCCCTGGCCGTCGATCTCGCCTGTGACTTCACGCCAAGAAGTTCCAGCTCTCACACTCCCGCCTTAGAAACATCCAACCCAGCTCGCATCGCCCAATCCCTCGGCGGAGTCGGCCACAACGTCGCCTACGCCGCACACCTCATGGGCGCAAGCGTACAGCTCTGCTCCGCAGTCGGCTCCGACTTGACCGGCAAAGCAGCGCTCGAAGCCCTTTCCACCGCCGGTCTCTCCACCGCCGGCATCGCCACGTTTCCCGCAGACAGTGGAGCACGAACAGCGCAATACATCGCCATCAACGACGCGCACAAAGATCTCGTCGTCGCAATGGCAGATATGTCCATCCTCGAAACCCCTTCAACCACGTCTTCCATCATCAAAGAAACATTCGACAAATTCTGGCTCCCGCAACTCCAAATCTCCCGCCCAACTCACTTCGTCGTCGACGGAAACTGGCCAGCAGAATACCTCATCCTCTGGCTCCGCGCCGCCAAATCCACCAACGCACAAGTCCTCTTCGAGCCCGTCTCAACCACCAAGTCCACCATCCCCTTCCAACTCACCGGCGAGGACACCCTGGCTACATACCCGCACCCATCAATCCACCTCTCCACTCCCAACATCCACGAACTCACCTCTATGCACGCCGCCGCGCGTTCGGCGGGTCTGATGGACAGGGAAGACTGGTGGTCCGTCATCGATGCGCTGGGAATACCTCCAACCGGCGCACGCACGGCTTTCGCGCTGGCTACATCCTCGGCTCTCGTCGATCAGGGCATACCACAACAAGCTGTGCAACTCCTCCCTTTTATACCCACTCTGCTCACTAAACTCGGGGCGGAAGGCGTACTACTCACCCAACTCCTATCCGCCGACGATTCACGACTTACTTCGCCCGAGGCGAGGCAGTACATCGTCTCCCGCTGCCGGAACGGGACGGAAGACAGCCTGGGAGTAGGAGGGGTATATATGCGTCTCTTCCCGCCAGCGGCGAGGGTTCCCGCGGAGGAAGTAGTGAGCGTGAATGGAGTGGGGGATACGTTTGCAGGAGTGATTGTTGCGGGGTTGGCGAAGGCGAAGAAAGAGGGACGGGAAGCGAGGGTGGAGGATCTGGTGGGAGTGGCGCAGAGGGCAGCGATCGTCACGTTGAAGAGTGAGGGCGGGGTCGGAAAAGATGTGAGCAGGATGATGGAAGAGTTGTGATGTGTGTGGAGAACTGGAGAGTTTGCTCGATTGACCTGTTGCCAAAAGGAGGAGGGAAGGATAAGCTTTGTCCGTTCGCCATCCAAGCCATCGCTCTGGTCCTCCTGGTTCTCACTCCAATCCCACCCCATGATGCCAGCCTGACGACGCGTGGCTACAACCAATCCCATGTCCGGTCGATGCGTAGACTGACCGCTGTGTCTGCTCATCCAGTATCGTAATCCAGTGCTGTCCGTCTCCTGGCGTCGATCCAGTCAGATATGCTTGAGCATCCGTCGGAAAGCCCGGATGGTCTCAAAGCGACAGGGAATGAGGTACTCTATTCTCTGTGCTGATGACTTTTCAGGTTTGGTGTCCGCGATCAGACATCAAAAAAGCCGCAGCATACTCTCCCGTCATTCATCGTCGACGAGGGATTATCTCGACTCTTCGGCGTACCCGGCATGCTTTCGCAATCGACGATCTCCTCCTGACGAGAGCTCTGGCTTTCGATGCCAACTTCGGTAGTCGTGCTGCTCTGCCGACCAATGTCCAGAAGATCACATTTCCGAATGCATCCGCAAGGTGACCCGGAGTCGTCTCATCAGCGGACGTCTCTCCGAATAGGCCATGGACGGGGCCAGGAGTTCTCAGTCCGAGTCACGCCCGACGGCATCAATGCTCGAGAGGGACCTGTACAAGAAGAAACCTCGTGAATTCATCAGCAGGGTATCATGCTATCGGAAATTTCAAACCATCAACGCTATTCATCCTTTCCAATATCCGTTGAAAACCATTTCAGATTCTCTTCCCACCTCATTACCCAGCACCATGCTGCGCCTCGATCACCACATTCGTTCACTCCCGAAACCCTCTCTCCCTCTCCCTCCTCCTCCGTTTCGCCAACTGCGGCGTCCAAACTCCCAGAAATAAATCCTCACACTCATCTTCATCCTGACTGTCGAACTCTACCGTTTCTTCCAGCACCTCCCGCCTCATCGCACCTCCCTCTCCACTCCCCTCCTCTCCAGCCCCATCCCACCCATCGCGCCTACACACCCTTCCCGTCTCCAAGATGAATTTGCCAACCTTATACCTCTGACTCTCCTCCTCCGCACTTACGTACTTCCAACCCAACACCGACCCACAAAGCGCACAGCTGATGTCGCCGACAGTGTGTGCTCCTGTGACTAGTTGTCGCGGAACGGGCCGGTGGACGTAAGTGTTTGGCAGGTTTGGGAGGGCATCATTGCGAGCCTTGGTGGTGAGGAGGTTGGAGGGGTTGATGGATGAGTGAGGCAGACTGGGAGCGGAGACGAGGTAGGCGCGGCCGTGGCGGCCAGTGAAACCTTTTGAAATGATTTGTGTGGTGGGCGCCAGATCGGAGAGGCAGCGGGCGCAGTGGAGATGGGAGGTGGGAGAAGAGTTGAGGTAGGAGTCTTGAGAGGTGGGGTTGGAGGTTGTGCTGTTTGCTGAAGCTGTGGAGTCGGTGCTGGATTTGCGGCGTCGGAAGGGGTTGGATGGGACGAGGTAGGTCGGGAAGAGGCTTGGTGGTGAGGGGAGTGAGGGAAATGGCATGATAGTAGTGAGCAGGTTGATTGCTTGGAGGAGCGGTAAGGCCAGTGTTGGTTGAATGTGGTGCTACCAGCTCATGTTTCGGTGATGTGATGGCTCAAAGGTGAGATCCAGTAGCAGATGCGATTGTTTTGCCTTGGACAGGAAGAATGTGAGAGCAGAAGAGATGCGAGGTTGAAATAAGGTGAGTGACATGAAACGATAGAGAGAAGCAAGAACCTTATGACTCGTTGCAGACGGGGGCGCGTGACGCTGATCACATGTGTCTCGATGGGCTGGCGGTCAGCTGCACGTTCTCTTATCGTCAGCAGCTTATTAGGGAGGGTACCTTCCTTAGGCCGTACCTGTCCATGGATGTACCAGGTTACCTGTACCGCATAGCAAGAGCTCCATCGAGAGCTGCACGCCGATGCGGGGCTCTTGGCTGTAGCTCCTATTGCGAGATCTGTATACACCTCCTAGGGCGGACACTTCTGCGGCTGAGAAGCTTCTTCTGTCGTGTATATAGCGCGGATTCGTCTTGTTCCATGGTCCGTTCAATCGTGTGGATCGTCACTGCATGTGTCGGCTCATCGATCGTCCAGCAGGCAGGTCCTGTCGTCCAGCAGGTCCGGCATGGTCTCGCCGTGATTTAAGGCGCGGATCGAGGCTTTGGAAGGCAGGGCATCTTCACAAAATCGTCGTCGAAGCTATCGCCCGTCTATTGTCGTACGCGAGCTGTATCTTTCATTTGATTGATGAGTGTGGGTGGAAGACAGAAATTGCCCGGAAGCAGAAAGCAGAAGTCACAAAGCATCTCGGGCTCAACTCCGGTGCCGAAGTCGAGCCGGATGTGCTTCGTCTGGAGACATTCTTCACCTGGCCCCGTGTGGTGTTCTCTCTCGCGACCAAGTCAAGGAGACATACGCAATACGACTTCCTTTCCCGACGACGTATACTTGAATGGATTGTTTCCATCAATATACGGACAATGCAATGTCAGCCTCAAGCTTGGCATACGAAGCTCTGGAGACTCGAGAGAAGATCTTCCAAGAAACGCCAGTGGCTGAACTCTACCGCTCCCTCGACACGACAATGGATGTGCAGATGGACCACATGTCGGAAGCATGGAGGTGGTGCCTGCGATATTCGTGAACCTCTCGGGATGGCCTAAGTCCGGAGGCGAGGAGCCTTTCGCGGTCCTGTCTGGCGGTCGTAGAACTCGGGACAGCACACGAGGACACGAGGTAAGCATTGATATGCAAGAGATGTGGAGCGCAAACATCTGTGTAAAAGCATTACCTTGGAGGTAGTCATCAGGAGACTCTCGGCACCAGAACTATGCCGCATAAATCCCGCTTCGCGGCCGTCATGAATCCATCATGGCAATTCCATTCGGCAAGTTGTGGAGAAGCTCCGAATGTGAGGGGAGGTGGAGCCTCTGAGTTGCGTGTTGCGTGTTCCGGGGAATCGTCTGAATTGTCTCACTAGCCCTCGTCTTAGCCAAAGCTTCCCACACCGCGCGGTCCTCCACCCATTGCCACGAGCAAGATCCTTTCGAGCAGCACGATACTGATCGTCATGCAGACTGCGAAGGCTACGCGGACATGCAGCAGTATCTGGGCCGAGTTGCCACGGCTCACAGTCTCGACAGCCACGAGAAGTGGAACGGGTGTTGTACTGTGTCGTTCACTGATCACTGATCGTCGTCTCCCTGGATCCACTCTCACACGCCGTTGACGGCACGGCCAACGGACGACGAAACCAAGAACGCGCTACGAAGCTTGGGCAACACAATTCGGTCCCACTCGGGTCGAAGACAGAGCCTCCTATCCGTCTTGGTATACCATGTCGACTCCAGGAACGACAATCCCTCGGCTCTGTGAAACCCACTCGCCACAGCAACACTAGAGTCTGCTCCATATATTCTACCCATCCTCCCCAGACTATCCCCAGTATTCCCCATCCGTGCTTGCATCGAAAGGTCTTCCCCGGATTTCATATTTCAACGAGAACCCACAATATCGCCAAGATGACAGACCACCACAAAGACATCAATGGCGTGGACCAACTCTCCCGCATCCAAACGGCACAGAGCGTCAACATCTCGATGGAGATGTTCGAGAAGCTATATCTCAATCCCGAGAATAGGGTCCGAGGACATCTACGGTCGACATTCGCCAATCCGACACCTTTGTGAGTCATGTTTACGATCTTATCGACTGTTTGACCAGCGTGTGGACTGACGCAATATCTCAGGCCTTTGCTCGGATTCTTGATCGCCTCGACACCTCTGGCTTGTGCATTGATGGGATGGCGAGGAGCGGGAGGTGGTGGAGCGGCGACAGTTGGTGCGGAGGACCGCCCAAAACTGCCCAATATCTGTGACTGACTGGAATCAGGAACGTATTACTTCTTTGGCGGTATGCTCCAGATCATCGGCGCCCTCCTCGAATGGGTCATCGGCAACACTTTCATCTACATCGTCTTCGGATCGTTCGGTGCATTCTGGCTGGCATTCGGAGCGACGTTGACCCCATACTTCAACGCTGAGGGGGCATTCACCTCCGGCGCAACGACGACAGCCGAAATGGAAGCCGGCGTGCAGAGTTTCCAGGCTAGCTTGGGTGAGTATAATGAAAAACTGCCATCCCAGACATCTGACTGATGACAACTGCCAGGCTTCTTCCTCCTTTTTATGGGAGTTTTGGTCTTTATGTACCTCATCTGCTCCCTGCGCACCAACGCCGTGTTCTTCATGATCTTCCTGTGCCTGGACCTGTCGCTCTTCCTGCTGACAGCAGCCTACTGGAAGGGAGCAGAGGGTGACACCGCGGCATTTGAAAGGCTGGAAGTGGTACGTCTACTATCCTACCAACACCTTGTGCGAACGCGGGGCTAATTTTACCTTGTTTTTTCCAGGCCGCCGGAGCATTCGTCTTCGCATTCTGCATGTTTGGCTGGTACCTTTTCTTCGCGCAGTTGTTGAGGGCGGTGGATTTCCCGCTTGATTTGCCGGTGGGAGATCTGAGTGGGTTGATCAAGGCGAGGAAGGCGAAGCCTGATGTTGAGAAGAATGTGGAGCCGAAGTCGGATTGAGTGTATGTTGCTGGTTCTGATGCTCAGAAGTAGGAGAATCAAACATTGAACCCTGTGGAACCAGTTTCGCTGAGCTCGCACGACGTCCAAGCTGGGTCTTCTACCTTGATCGTCTCGGATCGATGTTTGACGTGACGACGGGAATGGTACCGATGAGATGGAATATATGTTTAGAGCATGACCGTGTGGAGGAGACAACGAGGTAGGAGTGAAGTGGATAAGAGCCAACTCATGTGCAATCCCGATGAATAGTCTGAACGACGACTGTACCGAATAAGCGATAGAGCATGTCATTGCACTTGCGATCTGATCAGTTGCAGCTCATTCTACATTTTCGTTTGTGTAAGGTACCTACCTCATTGTCATGTCCTCGGTCGTTCTTAGACTATCGCGAAACGCTTGGCGTTTCGATTTGGCGGGGCTGGAACAGTCATTCCATTGGCATTGGTGACTCTTTTTATTTTGAGAGCTCAGTGACATTGGACTTGAGCGTCTCCTTCGACAACAACCACTCAACACACCACCCAACATGGCGGACGCAGACAAGAAGACAATCTACGTCGACGAGGAAGTCGGACAAGACACACAAGAAGTCGCCGGCAGCGAAGCGAAGCCTTTCAAGACTGTCCAATATGCCTACCTCCAACATACCGACCAAGCACAATACCTGGTGAAGAAAAAGGAGGGCGACGAAACAGAAGCGACATGGAAGCCCGCGGCGAAAGCTGCACTCAAGAAGGCCGCCAACTACGCAGACGCACAGAAGAAGAAGGCCGGCAAGGAGAAAGAGCTGGCGATTCGACAGCAAAAGGAGGATGAGGAGCGTCAGAAGGTGTTTGACGATGCGAAGAAGATTGTGCTGAGGGAGGACCCATCTCTGCCAAAGCCGGTCAAGATCAACCTCGGCGAGACGAGACCGGAGAAGGTCAAGTTGGGCAGCGGGGAGCGCTCGAAGGAGGTCGACTACACCAGTGAGAACCGCGGCACTCGTGTTCGAGTGATGGGTCGCGTGCATCGTTTCCGTCAGCAGAAGGAAGTGATGTTCGTCACTCTCCGCGATGGCCACGGGTTCCTGCAATGTGTGCTCACGGGCCAGCTCGTCAAGACGTACGATGCTCTGACCCTCACCCGAGAGTCAAGTATGTTGATCGTGGGAGAGATGTGGGAAGTACCACCAGGTGCTCACGCCCCGGACAACCGCGAACTGCACGCCGACTATTTCGAAGTCATTGGCAAAGCTCCTGGAGGCGACGATGCGATCACCAACGTCGTCCAAGCCAAAGGCGACCCTCAACACCTCCTCGACCAACGCCATCTCGTCCTTCGCGGAGAGACAGCATCCGGCGTCATGTTCGTCCGCGATGCCGTCGAGCACGCTTTCAACTTGAAGTTCCACGAACTCGGCTATGTCAAAGTCTCCCCACCCGCTCTCGTCCAAACCCAAGTCGAAGGCGGCAGCACCCTCTTTGGCTTCGACTACTACGGCGAGAGCGCATACCTCACACAATCCTCCCAACTGTATCTTGAAACCGCCATCCCCTTCGCCGGCAACGTCTACTGCATCGAAAAGTCCTTCCGGGCCGAGAAATCCCTCACCCGCCGCCACTTGTCCGAGTACACCCACGTCGAAGCGGAACTCGATTTCATCACCTTCGACGACCTGCTCGACCACTTGGAGGAGATGATGTGCGGCGTGCTGGAAATCGTCATGGCCAACCCCCGCATCGCCGCTCTGATCAAGGAACTCAACCCGGAATTCGAAATGCCTCAACGTCCATTCATGCGCATGAAGTATTCCGACGCGATCGACTGGCTGCGTGAACACGACATCAAGAACGAGAACGATCAACCGCATCAATTCGGCGATGATATCGCCGAAGCTGCTGAGCGACGAATGACCGACATCATCAACAAGCCCATTTTCCTCACTCACTTCCCAGTCGAAATCAAGGCTTTCTACATGCAAAAGGACAAGGAAGATCCACGCGTGACGGAGAGTGTCGACTGCCTCATGCCCGGTGTTGTGAGTCCACTCAAACCCCTTTCACACCCACAACCACTTGCTAACGTAATACATAGGGCGAAATCGTCGGCGGCTCCATGCGCATGGACTCCTACGACGAACTCATGGCGGCCTACAAGCGAGAGGAAATGGACGCGGGACCATACTACTGGTACACCGACCAGCGCCGCTACGGCACGAGTCCTCACGGCGGTTACGGATTGGGTCTGGAGCGGTTTTTGGCATGGTTGTGTAAGCAGCATACCGTGCGGGATACGTGTTTCTACCCGAGGTATATGGGGAGGTGTAAGCCTTGATTGGACATCGAATCCGAGATCGAGGAATGGACTTGAGGGTGGATCGAAGGCTGGCTATGTGTGTTGCGGAAGCTCTGGCGGAGGACGATTAGCTATCGGCGGCTGTCCAGCTTCACGGGCGAGGAACGTAGAAGAAAAAGCTCGACAAAAGGGCATCATGTTCAAGCGACAAGGCTGTCTCGGCCGTACAAATACACGCAAGCACGCAAGCTCAGACTCCACTGCATCGACCAGTTCGTGACTTACAAGGTGTAATTCTGGCTCCCGAAACGCCGCTGGTCAAGTGCCAATGGGAAGCATGGTATACAACACGGAAGGCTAACGGTACACCGGCTATAAACAACGGACGCAAAATGCAATTGTCTTCGATGTCTTCATCCCACAGCACCGGAGCTCTCCCCTTAAAGAAAGTGAGTCCGTCTACCAGCACACAACCACTCTCCGACCTCCCTCTAGTAGTGAATCGCCTTTCCATAAGTCGCCATGGCCGCCTCCTTGAACGCCTCCGCAAGCGTCGGATGCGCATGGCTCGTGCGTCCCACATCCTCCGTCGACGCTCCATACTCCAAAGCCAGTGTCCCCTCCGCAATCATCTCCCCAGCGTTCGGTCCGACGATATGGATTCCCAAAATGCGATCCGTCTCCGCGTCCGCCAAAAATTTGACCATGCCATCCGAGTCCTGGTTCGTCTTCGCGCGCGAGTTGGCGCTGAAGGGGAACGTGCCAGACTTGTACTTCACGCCGGCTTCTTTGAGCTCGGCTTCGTTTTGTCCGACCCAGGCGACTTCCGGGTGGGTGTACATGACGCTGGGGATGGCGCCGTAGTTGACGTGGCCGTAGCCCTTGGTGATGAACTCGATGGCCGCGACGGATTCTTCTTCGGCTTTGTGCGCGAGCATGGGGCCGAAGGTGCAGTCGCCGATGACTCGGATGTGAGGGAGTTTGGTGCGGTATTCCGAGTCGATTACGAGGCGACCGCGGTTGTCGGTCTCGAGGCCGATGGTTTCCAGGCCGAGACCTTCGGTGTATGGGCGGCGGCCGATGGCGACGAGGACGACGTCTGCTTCGAGCTGATATATGTGTCAGTATGCAAGTTGCGGTCAAACGATATCTCAACACAACTCACTGTCTCATTCTTGCCACCCTTGGCAGCCTCAACCTCAAGCTTGATCTGCTCTCCGCTGGCGTCGCCGGTGTTGACCTTGGTGTTGAGCTTGAACTTCAAGCCCTGCTTTCCGAGTGTCTTTTGAATGTTCTTGCTGATCTCCGTGTCCATGCCCGGTCCACCAATCTGGCCCAAGAACTCCACCACTGTCACCTCTGAACCCAGTCTGCTCCATACACTAGCCATTTCCAGACCAATGATTCCACCGCCGATGACTACCATCTTCTTTGGCACCTCCGTGAGCGCGATAGCTCCAGTGGAGGTAATGACCCTCTTCTCGTCGATCTTAAGCCCTGGGAATGGTGTGGCTTCCGAACCAGTCGCAATGATGATGTTCTTTCCTCGCACGCTGGTCTCGCCGCCGTCGACCAAGTTGACCGCCACAGTGTGCTCGTCCGCAAATTTTCCCGTTCCCTTGATGTATTCCACGTTGTTCTTCTTGAACAGGAACTCAATGCCCTTTGTCAGACCGCTGACGGAGGTCTCCTTCGCCTTCATCATCCCTGCGAGGTTGAGCTTCACATCACCGACGTCAATACCGCGGCCCTTTGTGTCGTGAAGGATTTGGTGGTAGAGGTGTGAGTTGTTGAGGAGGGACTTTGAGGGAATGCAGCCGACGTTGAGACATGTGCCACCGAGAGATCCACGCTTTTCTATGCAGGCGACCTGGGGAGGATCAACGTCAGTATGTATGCTCATCGCCGCCGTGGAATTGGAGCAGAAGGATTTACCTTCAGGCCTTCCTGGCCAGCTTTGATGGCCGCCACATATCCAGCAACACCGCCGCCAATGATGACCAAGTCCTTCTCCTCTGCTTTTGTTAGCTTCTGTGTTCGCAAGTCCGTCGCTGATTCTTCTCTTGCATACCAGTCTCAGTTGCGTATCCTCGTCGTGAGCATATTCGGTCCTGGAGAAGAGATGTGCTAAGGCGTGGCGTAGTTCGGAAAGTGTTCGTGGTCTGCGATCGGAGGGCGTTGCGCATAGGCGCACCAGGTATCATGTTCTTCAGCATGACCGCGAGATACGATCAGGAGAATATGGAGGATGGAGAAAGTGCTGTTGGCGTGGAAGAGCTGTGAAGTTGTTTTGTTGGGCGTTGATCAGAAACATTACTTCCGACAAGCTCGAGCAAAGCGCAGTGAGTAAGCCGTCTATTGCCATTGCCGAAGAAGCGCCGGTTCCGGGTGTCACAACCAAGCACATCACCTTTCCCTCTCCTGTGCCTCCGTGATGCCGCTCAAACTGCACCGCACGACTTGACCCTCAGTTGCTTGGTGTGTGCATTTTGAGCAGGAGAATGGAGGTAATCTATACCGCATCCCATTGTGGCGAACATTGGGCCGCTTCATCTAATGTACGCCAAGCCGTGGTACTGCTCTTCGTGGGCTGGGGGATCACTTAACTCGGAAGCGGAACAATTCTAGGTACAACTCGGTCGTTTTCACCACATTCTCCGCCAGCAGCTACCAGGCCGCATTCGTCACCTCCAATGTCAGCACGACGACAGATCGATGAAACGCGACGATACCTGGGCGCACTCAGCGTCAGTTGGATACACTTGCAGATCTGCAGCACAACTTCGACCAACTCCGCAACCTGACAGTCAGAGAGTGCGTCTCTGCATACACAGGGTCCACCAAAGCCGCCAATTGGGGAAACTTGCTGGTCATCGCATCGAATGTCGGGAATCTACCTCCTGTCCTCGCCATGAAGGGATTCGAATGACGGATGGCCCTGGTTGGGCTCGCGACATCCGCTGCCGAGTGGGTCAAAACCTGACCGTGCGAAAGAACACCACTGGTTACGTGATGCTCAACGACGGGAAAGACAAGACCATGGGCACCGGTTCCTCCGCCCATATCGATTACTGCCTAGCCGAGTCGCTGGAACCCAAGTGTACAGTCCGTATAAGCCTGATGGTATTGGCGATTGTCACGCTGTGCAATCTGCTGAAGGTCATAGTCATGCTCATTACTGTGACGAGCGGATTTGCACCTCTAGCCAATATTGGAGATGTCATCTCATCGTTCCTGGACGAGCCCAATATCACGATGGAAGCCCAAGGACCATTGACCATATTCGATGTGCGGAACCCGGAATGGCAAGATCGCGTTGCAGCTGGTCAGAAACCTCCCCAGTTCGAGCGACGCGTACACTTCTGGTCACACGCCGTGTCGATGGGTCGGATTTCGCGTTGGCTGCAAATGCCATATCGATACGTCCTGCCACTGATGGCGCGTATGGTACTTCCACTGGCTGGTGTCGAGGAGCATATTCCTCGTGCAGATCGAGACGTACGACGCTTCCGGGTCCAGCAAAGACACACTCGTGGACACAATCAACGCCTGCGGTTACTCCGTCATATTCGCGATTCCCGCGTTGGTCTTGGGTTTAGCACTTATTGTCTCACTCGGCTGTCTGTCCTACAGGAAGCTCGACCCGGGAATTCCCGTCGCCGGACGTTGTTCATTGGCGATCAGCGCCGCGTGCGCGAATGTTACGGAGGCAGATGCCGCGAGAGGACCTGTGCAGTACGGCGTGCTTACGAATCGGAAGCCCGATGCTGACGGGAGGCAGTACTTGAGATTCTCAGGACAAGATGTAGAGCCGCTAGAATGGCGGAAGGAGTACTTGTGATTCTTGACAATCGTCAAATCGTCAATCTGTTGTTTCCGATCCATCCATTCCAAATGACGCCGTTCTCTCGTGCAACGTCCTCGGCTGATCGTCCGTGTGCGTCTCTCAGACTGCGAATATCGACCTTGCCGCTCTGTTCCTCGCGCATGAGACCTAGAGATGCGGCTTCTTGGAAGACCAACGCTGGGAACTCCATCTCCGAGTATTCGCTGGCAAGTAGGAGTAACAGCCAGGCCACCTCTCGATGGCCACTCGCTGCCGCAGCGTGAAGACCAGACTGCATGTCTCCGATCGGATCCTGAGGTCTTGTTAGTATGGAAGTCAACAGATTCATGACGCTCCCTTCCGCACTCACTTGGTAACGTAAAATGTCTTCAACAGGCTTGCTAGGTCCCATAGCCTCTGGAATCACATCCTCCTCATCCTCCTCGGCGCTTTCATCACAGCTTTTCAGCAAATCTGCAATAGCATGAAAATCTCCCTCTCTGCAGAACTCCAGAAAAGCTCTGCACTTTCGATCCTCAGGGTACGCTCTCAGATACGATTCCTCCTGCAATAGCGGGAAGATATCGATTTGCTGTTGCAATCCACCCTCATTGTTCAAATCGACTAGGATTTGCGGATTTGAGTTTGCACTTGATGAAGATGCTGCAGCTGGGCTTGTGGTGATGTCTCGCGTACACACTGGACATTTGGAGACTTCGTATGCTTCGATCAGGCATTCCCAGTGGAGGTGGTCGCCGCAGGAGAGTGTGACATCGTCGGGCACGGTTTGGGGTGTGTCGTCGGTCATGCTGGCGTCTTCTGCGGAGTCTTCATCGTCGTAGCGCTCAACTTCGACTTCGAGAGGTTTGGAGCATTTGGCGCATGCGGAAGCCATGGTTATGATCGGGATGAATGTCGAGGATTGTGGGGATTGTGGTCGTTGTATGTTGCTGGAAAAATGTTGTGAAGTCGAGGTAGTCGTCTTTACTTATCGATACTGAGCTGCTTGGCGTTACTTTGTCGCTACTCGCTTCTCCTCTCCGTGTCACCATGATGCATCGGCATGCATGAAAGTCGCACAGAACTAGTGAGCATTGGATCTAGGAGGTATCATCAAGTTAACTTCCAGATCATCAATTTCGGCGTAGACACGATGCGCTGCGTGAGTCGCGTCGTTGCTAGGCTGATGCCTGGCTGACGGCAAGCATTTGATTGACAGGAGTAAAGTAGGTGTAGTGCCAATGGTGTCTTTTGCCATTGGGATCATACGAGCAGTTAGCACTTCCATCAAGCATGCCATTCTACGAAGTCCGCCAGATCGAGGGCAAAGGCCAAGGCGTGGTGGCCACCCAGAAGATACCCCGAGGATCCGTCATCTTGACCGACAAGCCAATATTGTCTGTCAGCAATTCGGACTGGAATCAGGCGTCAGCGCATCGTGCTATCGAAGAGGCATTCAAGCGCCTCAGCAAGCAGGACCAAGCAACATATCTCTCGCTGCACGATGGGAGACAAGAACGCAACGAGAGCAAGGCCGTACGGATCTTCCACACCAATGCCTTTGGGGCTGACACTACACACATCTTGGCCCCTCACACCAAATACGTTCTGCCTTTGGTGTCGCGGCTAAACCACTCTTGCGTACCCAATGCCGTAAATTTGGCCCACACGCTGTACGCGCAAAAGGACATCTTGCCGGGAGAAGAAATTCAGATTTGCTACCAAGCGGACTGTGATGAGGTGATGACCGCCGTGCAAAGGAACTTCTTGTTCAGGCGGCGATATGCTTTCGAATGCAATTGCAAAGCGTGTCTCCCGGGGTCATATCAGCGGCTCAGCGATACTAGAAGGGTCCTGATCGGTGCTTTGCGCTTCGCTCTCGAGCAGAAACAACCCCTAGACTTTCGCACAATGGCCGAAGACATTCAACGGCAATCGGGCACAGATGCAATACTTCGCGCAGCCGACTGGCCACCTAAAACACCCTCAATTAAGCCGGTCAAGTCACCATCACAAGAAATTGAATACACATTCCACCTCGCAATGCTCCGCGAAGCAGAAGGCTTACAAGGTGTCCGAACCGCTCAAACGTTCTACCGAGCTGCTCATTTACTGCTGAGCCTTCAAAGTCGGTACGGACACATGGGCGAAGTCCAAGGCTGCGCGGTCATATTTGTGGAGGCAGTTCGCTGCTATGAGGCCTGGATGAACAAAGCAATTGAACACGCCGCGCGTATTGAGGGTCCGACCGGAGGAAGCGTGACTAGTCTACAGAAGATCTTACGGTCAAATGAGTCCAACGAGGTTTGGATGCTTGCAAAGCAGATGGTATGTAGAGTAGACACATGCTGTCGCTTTTTGCTAATGCTGACATTTGCTTTCGCGTACAGGCCAACGCAAACAACTTGAACGGGGACCCGAAGAAGAAATTCTATGCGGTAGCTCTGGACTCGCAGATGAGGAGTCCGCCGAGGTATCTAACTCTACTAGAAAGTGAGAGGCTGTTCACACAGCGATGAGCTGAGTTGGGTGAAAATCAGCATCAGCTGAAGACAACCCATGTTTTTGTCGAGCGTTTACAGCGTTAGGCTGCCCAATCAATTCATGCAGCCGAATTGCATAGTTCTGTCCTCGCGCTCAGCGCACACTTCGTCACCTAATTGCAATTCGTCCAGTGGAGTTGGAAGTGACTACAGAGAAACGCAATACCTACAAGGCCGATAATATGTCACTGTAACGACTATGATGCCGAAATCCCTAGCTTTTCGTACGAGTTTCATTGCACAAGCTTCGCTCGGTTAGCTTGGACTGTGCAGTCTGGGCAAGAGACGAAAAGATATTCAGAATGAGTCAAGAAACATCTTGACTTCAGCCTCGACAAGGGACGAAACCAGCAGCCTGGGCTCCTTGCGCCAAGCAAGCCCATTACCGCCCCCGCGCGCATGACCGCCAGCAAGTCTTCCGCACACTCCCACATCAAGCAGAGACAAACAACGATATTCCACGATGGCCGTCACTAACAAGGACTTCAAGATACTTCAGGTTGAAGTCGATGAAGGAGAAGAGGACAGCTACTTCCGATTCCAATGCGGGAAACAAGTCAGATATGTGACAATCGCGGCTGGGGTCTACACGGCAGACGTGATGGTGTTCGCGCCTGATCTCTTCCCTGTCCTGCCTGCGTTCCCGCCTGGAGACTTGGGACGCCATGTTTCATCGAGACCTCCCGAAGACAGCTTCCGGGCGTCGAGGATGTCTGGCATCCGATCAACGTGGACCACCTGGATGTCGTGTACAGAGAGAGGCTGCGCAACGGGGTCTACCGGGTGACCACTGCGATGTTCGCCGAAGTCATCGTGGCGAAGTTTGCGGTATTTGAACATGAGATTGGCTATCTCAACAGCGAATGCGCCGCATACCAGTGGATCGAAGGACAGAACATCGGCCCGAAGTTTCTCGGCAATCTCGTCGAGGACGGGCGAGTCATTGGGTTCCTCATGGGAGATATCACAGACGCAAGACACGCCGACATCGACGACTTGTCATTATGTCAGGAAGCGCTGCGGCGTCTGCACCAGCTCGGCATCCTTCACGGGGATGCGAACAAGCACAACTTCCTGATCAAGGACGGACGGGCGGTTCTGATCGACTTCGATACTGCGCGGAAGTGTGACGACCAGGAGGAGTTTGCGAAAGAGCTCAATGGCCTGGACGAGCAGCTGAACGATGCTTCGGGTCGCGGAGGAATGATTATTGTAGAGCCCGTTGCAGTGGACGCATCGGCTTGCGTTTCCAGCGCTGCCTCGGGGTGAAGTCCATGAAGGGGCAGAAGGAGCTTCCCAGCGGCTCAGGGCGATTGTGCCATCATGCAGGATAAGATGCAATGCCGAGCATCTACGATCGTACCTGTCCAAGAGGGACCCATCATACGACAACCGAAGGACTAGCCGCGTTATGATGTATGGCACAATTTGGCAGTCGGATGGCAGATGAAGTTGGAAGCTCTCCTCCATTGCGTCATTACTACGTCGGGGGAGACGGACGTGGGGAACATGAGGCGCGATTGAGGCAGCATATGATGATGCTGCAACTTCTCTGTAAACAAAACGTGCCATTGTCTCCGTTCCATCAACTACCACACGAACCATTTGAACTACTTCTCGGTGAGTACCATACCACTGTCCACTCTACAGCACCACAACACACAAGCACACCATGTCCATCCGAATCACAACCAAACGTCTCTTCGCTGCTGCCCCGCGTTCATTACCGATCCGCCAAACCGCCCTCTTCTCCTCACAAGCATCATCTCTCACTTCGAGACTGACATTGCCTCGTAGAGCCCTCCGACCAAACACCAAACAACCACACCACATCGCCAGAATGTCTTTCTCCAACGCCGATACCGGTGGCAAGACTGCCGACCCGTACGTTGCGAAGAACTCCCAGGACCCCTCATTGAAGGAGAAGGCCGAGGACTTCACCACCTTTGCCGAGAAGACCAAGTACTGCCTCCTCACCACCAAGAACAAGGACAATCTCCTCGTCAGCCGCGCCATGGCCATTGCCGGAAAGGTAAGAGATACCCGTGTGGAGCCACAAAAGCATGCATGTAGAGGACAAGGAGGAACACACCACTGACACAACATACAACAGGAGGGCAACGGCGTCGACCTCATCTTCCACACCAACACCGAGTCCGGCAAGACCGATGACCTGGAGAATTCGCCTGAGGTGAACGTCGGCTTCATTGACTCCTCCGGCCAGTGGGCTTCAGTCTCCGGCGCCGCCAAGGTCGAGACCGACCGCTCCCGCGTGCGCGAGTACTACTCCCAGAGCTTGAAGGCGTGGTTGGGAGATCTCGGCGACGGCAAGCACGACGGTGGTCCAGAGGATCCTCGCATTGGCTTGATCCGCGTCAAGGCCCACACCATCACCTACGCCATCTCCAGCAAGAACATCGTGACCAGCACCATCGAGGTTGCAAAGGGCGCTCTCACCGGCCAGACGGCGCAGGTCAACAAGTTGAGGCACTTGGATGAGTCCGAGCTCCAGCAGTGTAAGTTGTGATCAGGTGGTGTGTTGCCTCGATGGCGTTCGTACTGATCACTACGTGTAGGGCGATCATCGTAGAGGCCTGATTCCACAGGCTACGAATAAAAGACCACAGGATGAGACATGGCTAGATGAATAGTGATGAAGCTTGAAAGCACAGTTAGCGGCTAGATCAGTCAATCCAGAGCGATGTTGTATATCACGACTCACAGACGACCAGCGTGGAGAAGAAGTGCAGCGGTATCACCAGAAGACGATGTTGTTTTCTGTAAAGAACGTCGGCGCCCAGCCATCAACCGCGATGCCGTTTCGACCAGGATAAGTCTTGCATTCGATCCTTCCTGTATGTTCTTATGCAGTCGAGCAAATCAGTATCTGAACAAATTAACTTCAAGGACTGCAAAGCCTTACAGCTTGAATATCGACCCTATTCGTCTCCGACTTCCGCCCGAGCACTGATGCAACAGACAGATTCCGAACACAGCTCTGGTAACTTTCATACGGCCTGGCTTAGCCTCAGTGTCCTCCCAAGGTTGTTCAATTATGGTACCGCCGGCTCAGTGGAAGTGAAGAAGTATGGCAAGCTAAACTGTCAGAACCTGCTTATAACAGGCCTTCTCCATCCTCTCGAGGTCCACAATGAATTACAATCTCCACCAACTGATCAGAAGTCATGGCATTCAGCTACTACGACGAGTGCGAATCACGCAACCCTCTTCTGAGTGTTCGTCAGTTCGATAAACCAAGCGACCGCAAGGAACGACTACGCCGCTTCCTCTCGTTCTGTCTCGCAATCGACTACAACCTCACCGAGGAGACTCCAGACAAGCTCTCAAAGGAAGATCTTTTCATCTTCGTGGACTTGGCACGGCGATGTTTCCTTTTTGGCCTTACGCCTGGCACTCCGGCTCGAGGTCCACAAATTACGGGAAACGCATTCGCATACCCATATCTCAAACCCAGAGATTCCAACGTGGCCGTCACCGTGGTGCAACAAGAGCTCCTGGACCCAGCTGTGGCGCTTGGCATACCGTGCTCGGTGGTCGTCGTAATGCTACGGTCATTCGTCGGATCCTTTAGCTTGCTGCAACCGGGATATGGAGAGCAAATATCCTGGCTCTCGGTCACCACAGGTACGGACAACCTCGCTGCTCGATTCTTCATGGAGAGGAATGTGCTGTTTGACGCTTTGCTTCCGCCTTCGCCCCACTTGTCGGGCTTCCGAGGCCTTCTTGAGTGTCGGATGAGTGGAGTGCATGGAGACTTCTTCGAAGCGATTCGAGCCCCAAACGACTACGATACGACAGCCCTTGGGGACAACAAGCTCGCAAACGAAGCAAGGTCGCCGAAGCCCGACAGCCCCCGAGAACGATCGAGAAAAGGAAGGATGCCTCGAAGTGAATTGGGTTTGCAAGCGCGCGTTGCTGATGGTGAAGTGCATCTCGCCTTCAGAAGATGATTCATGGGTGGTTAGATTGTTGAGATACTGGGTGAAGCCTCGAGAGGACCGCCTGTGCGGAAGATGGGTGTGATCTCCAAGCAAATTCAGTGAGCACACTTGTGCATGCATCCTGCGCAGATAGCCGCGTAGCTTTTGCCGACTCGAATGCGCGACTTCGTACATACATGATGCACTTGTTGTCTACCGCCGTCCAAGATCCCGCTCAAACTGCACCGCATGTGTCGAACTTTGGTGGCCTGAAGTTTCCAGACTGCGCGAGTGAGCATAGAGATCTTCTTCGAGGGGCATGCATGTGCCTACGGAGGAGCCACATCAGCAACAACACTTTCGTTCTTCCGGCTCCGACTGTACGGTCTGAGCCGCCGTCATGTCCAGGTTGAGTAATGCGGTTTGAGCGGAGCCACGGAGGTACTACATTCGTTCAGTGATGGAGGAAATGGCATACGAAATGAAGCCTTCGAGATCAACGTCTAGCCAGCCTCTTCCTCGTGCAAAGCTCTTCGCCTGTGATTCGTTGATAATTTGAGTTCGGGACGCTTTGCGAGCTCCGAGAACTGGATCGCTAAGGTAGACCTACCGTGCACATCACAGTTGGGAGCATCCCGTCTGGTTTTCTTTCACAGTTCAGCACTCACACAAACATTCTCTTCTGAGCTGTTCCTGTGACACGGTGTCGGTGTGACGGTCCTGCATCCTCTCCTTCATCACCTTGGCATTCGCCATTGACCACCGCTCTCGCCCGCCATGAGGTCCGTTGCACGCCGTCCCACTATTGCAGCGTGCCCCGCCGCTTTCACGAGACAGTCGCTAACATAATCCCCTCACTCAACAGGTTCGGCCAGCAGCTGCGAAGCTCCCTCATCAAGGACTGGTACTACTACTACATCGATTACGAGGTCCTTAAGAAGTCCCTCCGCACCGACTTCGAGCACACTCCGCTCGTGCGCACCAATTCCGGGCAGAAACGCAAACCCTGGTCCGAGGAAGATGAGCAGCGATTCGTCAATCAGCTCGAGCAGGAGTTGGACAAGGTCTTCACGTTCCAAAAAGTCAAGAGCCAAGAGATTATCCGTCGGATCAAGTCGAGCGAGCGGGAGGTGAATGAGGTTATTACTCGGGCGGAAGCTGCGCAGCAGAATAACGAGCAGGCGCAGGCGAATGCTCCCACGGAAGATGAGTTCTTGTTGCTCGAGGAGGATTTGTCGGACATTATTGCGGACGTGCATGACTTGGCCAAGTTCACGCAATTGAACTATACCGGATTTCAGAAGATCATCAAGAAGCACGACAAGCAGACGCATTGGCATTTGAAGCCTGTTTTCGCGGCACGATTGAATGCTCGACCGTTCTTCAAAGACGACTACGATGGCACGGTGGTGGATCTCTCCAAGCTGTACGACCAGGTCCGAACACGAGGAAACCCAACGAAGGGTGATTCAGCCGCTGGCGAGAAGCAGCAGAATTTCGTCCGTCAGACGACGAAGTACTGGGTGCATCCGGACAATATCACCGAGTTGAAGCTCATCATTCTCAAGCACTTGCCGGTTCTGGTGTTCAACCCGAGCAAGGAGTTTGAGAGGAAGGACTCTGCCATTTCTTCGATCTATTACGACAACCCGGAAACATGGGAGCTGTACGAGGGACGGTTGAAGAAGACGGAGGGCGCGGAGGCGATTCGTCTGAGATGGTATGGTGGCATGGACGTGGACACAATCTTCATTGAGCGCAAGACACATCGAGAGGACTGGACGGGTGAGAAGTCGGTCAAGGCTCGTTTCTCCACGAAAGAGAAGAATGTCAATGCGTACCTGCGCGGAGACATGACGACTGAGCAGATCTTCGAGAAGTCGCGGAGAGAGGGAAAGAAGAGCGAGAAGGAGATCAACGATTTGGAAGCATTGGCGAAGGAGATTCAATTCCGAGTGATCGACCGCAAGTTGGTGCCGGTGTGCAGATCGTTCTATAATCGCACTGCGTTTCAGCTTCCCGGAGATGCTCGCGTGCGTGTATCGCTCGATACTGAACTCGCAATGACAAGAGAAGACAATCTCGATGGCCGCAAGCGAGCCGGGAAGAATTGGCGTCGAATGGACATTGGTATCGACCACCCCTTCAGCCAACTGCCTCCGGAAGACGTTGAACTATTCCCATACGGCGTGCTGGAAGTCAAGCTACAAACGGCCGCCGGACAAGAACCTCCGGAGTGGATTCGCGAGCTGACTTCCTCCCATCTCGTGGAAGCCGTTCCCAAGTTCTCCAAGTTCATCCACGGCTGTGCATCTCTCTTCCCGTCCCGCATCGACCTCCTCCCCTTCTGGTTCCCGCAGATGGACGTCGATATCCGCAAACCCGTCAGCCACAAATTCGGCATCGAGCGACCCGGCCAAAGCACAGATGCGAGCACAAGTAACGATCTCGACGATGACACGGAAGACGAACTTGACATTGAAGATGAGGAAGGACTCGAAGACGATGAGAACGTCCGCCGTCTACGGGCAGCCCGCGATGCTCTCGAACAACACGAACTCGATCGGAACCTCAGCAATTCTAACGGCGATCCAAACATCATGGACGAGGAGGAGCGCATGTCTCATAAGCCTCTCGACACCACGGAAGAAGACTACCCGCTCTACGACTCCGACGACGAGGAAGAAGCCCTCGCAGAAGCGAAGAAGGTCGGCGGCTGGACTTACCGCTTACGACTGGCAAAGTCGTATGCGAATTTGACTGCCGATAAGTTGTTCTATGTGCTGGGTGCCATCACGCCGTTCCCAAAACCCACGCAAATACCTGATCGTGAGGGTAAGATGGGTATTCCCGCCGGTCGTGGAATATCAGAGAAGAGATTCAGAGCGCCGAAGGGAAAGAAGATCCACGTTCCTGTACGAGTCGAGCCGAAGGTCTCCTTTGCCGCCGAGAGGACGTTCCTCGCATGGGTGAGTCCAAATCGTCTGCGATACCGCACTCCATATTGACCCTCGTCACAGCTCGAATTCTCCATCATCCTCGGCTCCATCGCCGCCACGCTCCTCAACTTCGGCGACCGCATCAGCATGGCCGCCGCCGTGGCCTTCACCGTCGTCTCCGTCATCGCTCTCATGTACAGTATGGGCATCTTCCTCTGGCGCGTGGATAGGATCAAGCAGAGGAAAGCGGTCAATTATCACGATAAATGGGGTCCTTCGTTTTTGTGTTTGGGATTGGTGGCTTGTGTGGGTGTTGCTGTTGGATTTAGGTTGAAGAGTGGAGGTGATGGTGGGTTGAGGGAAAAGTGGTAGGAGGAGATGGATGGAAGAGAAAGGGATGTGTCTTTATATCTGTGGCTGCTGAAGATGCACAGCATGACTCGCCCCTGAGTGGCTTGGACGTGCAGTTGGAGCTGGAGATCGAAAAGGCTGTTCTATATGTGGGCATATTGTATACTACCTGTTGACAAAGATGACAGGACGGGTCACGAGGTCAAGGCATACCATAGGTGTATAGTAATATACCAACAACTGCTTCTTAGCTTTGGCCTCGTCTTCGAGTATTAGCCTAGACTCTAGAGGCTCAGTGTCTATCACGGAACTAGAGAGATCGAAGGCTGATCCTTCGCTTCAGCTCTCTCAATCGCCGAGGAGGAGAAGGTGCTATATGGCATGAGCACGAAGTCGACAACCACGGTCAGTATGCTGTGGGCTACCGTAGTACGCTGGTACGCTATACTGCAGGTGGCCCGGACGCTTGGCTGCTTACTAAGCCGTGTCGATGGCTCTTGCTGACTCTCAATGACAACTGGGATAGGCGCCGGACGCAGATTCAACCACAACTGTGTCGACTGTTCTGCGCTCCCGCATCCTCGATTGCCCTCACATCTTTTGGACAAGGGGCAAGCCGTGCTCGCCGACATCGAGGTGCTTATCGAATTGCCACGGAGCACGCGAGATCGCCCGAGCCACGTTGCCGCCCGCAAAGTTTGCTGGCCGTTCCGTTCAGAACCAACGTCAGCCAGCTCGACGACATTTATGTCCAAAATTCGCAAGAGTGCGACCGGACATGATGCGCGATTACAATCCCTGATGGGATCGGTGACCGGTATCGTTCTCAAGGCAGTTCTCATTCCGCTGGGAGTGACGGTCGCCGTGTACGTTGGCATTCTATCGGCATTGATAGTCGCTCCATCGCTTCAGGCGTATGTTGTCTATCTACACAAAGTCACCCTGACATGGGGCAAGGACCTCAATTGTCCGGAGCAATTTGGCATGCTACGGAACCAGGCGGTGCCGTTCAACATCGAGACTGAAGATGGCGTCAAGCTGCACGCGTGGCAGATTGTGCCGCTTGGTGTCTACCAGCGCAACCGAGATGCCATAGTCGATCAGGACTTGATCGCACCAGTAGAGGACGTCACGACGACGCTCAACTTTCAGCTTCTACGCAACGATCCGGAGGCACGACTGGTGCTGTACATGCACGGCACCTCAGGCACACTGGGATCAACGATACGGCCTACCTCCTACCGCAACATATACTCTTCCGCACCGGACAAGATCTATGTGCTGACTTTCGACTACCGCGGCTACGGTCTATCGAGTGGTGTTCCGACGGAGCCGACCCGCCGTCCATGAGTATAGCATGGTACATCATACCAAGAGACTGCTCCGAAGGCGCCTACCTCATCGCGAAAGCCGGCTCGCGAAGCACCACAGCATCACGACCTCCATCCTCAAAGCACAAGGACATCTCCCCCGAGCATACCGAGAAAGTACCCACCTCACCTCGCCGAGCAAAAGCCCTGCACACAATGGTCCCTCAAACCGGCGTCAAAACCGGCGGTTCCAACCCAATCGACACAAAAGTGATAACAGAATGGGACGACAGTCTCTACATGACCAAATGGTGGCCTCTCGTCTGCCTCCTCGGCGCGTCCTTCGGCGCAGTACACATGGTGTCCTGGAACGCCATCTTCCCGACCCGAGTCGAGCTGTGGCTCTGGCGGATGAGTTCGCTTGGATCCGTCGTCTTCGGGCTCATCACGATGCACTTTAAGAAGATTGCCTTTCGGTGGCAAGGAGTCGTCACTGTCGTCAAGCTTGGCTGTCCGGTGCTCTACGTGGTGTGCAGAGTGGCGATGTTGGCGGAGGCGATTGCGGCGTTCCGAGCGATGCCGAGGAGCACGTATCAGACCTATGCGATTGTAAATTATGTGTTCTAGCACAATAGCGAGTAGATGAGATGTCGTCTGCAATTGTCTATCCTGATGAGCCGTGCTGCCGGATACCTCTCGTCTTCCTGTGTATGGCATGTCTTGCGATGTTGCCTGCGATGTGGCGCGCTGGACCCCTTGTCTTCGCAATGAAATGGCCAAGGAACTTACCAGTCCAGTCAGTTCACCCGTCCTACCACGCTGCCCCGTCCTCAGGCATCTGTCTGTTGCATGAGTGCTTTGTGGAGAGTTGGAGACGACATGAGATGACTTTTCGGACTGCCAGGCCGTAATCTCACTAAAGTCGACTCATTCACGGACTTACTGACTCGCTCGCTCATATTCATTCCTCGCAAGCACTGCATCGCAATATCCCGCTGCTCAGCCGTAGCTGGCTGGAAGCTCCCTCCCGCATAAAGAAACGCCAGCCTTAACACCATCGCTTCCCATGTGAATGCACTGTTGCCTCCCTGAAATACCACAGCCGGCTCACGAATTCATCTTCGGCTTGGACTTGGCGTCCTTCTTCGCCTTTGCCTCGGCCTTCTTCTGCTTCTTCGCAGCCTCGACCTTCTCCTCGTTCTTGCGCTTGAGGCTGGCTTTCTGCTCGTCCGTCTTCTCCTGCACCTTGAAGAAGCCTTCCAGACGAGACTGCTGTCCGGACTTGAGATTCTTCTGCAGTCGAGACGCGCCGCCGCGGACTCGGTCCTCGGAGAAGCCCTTCTCCTCGACCAGGAATTTGACCAGTCCGTCGACATCAGGCGCCTCCCACTTGAACTCACACTCTGGCTCTTCGGCTTGGCGGACGTCCGGCTCGAGGAAAAGTTGGCGTGCGTCTTGGTATGGCCAGTCTTCTGGGAGTGTGTATTTGCCTGACTTCTCAATGTATGCGACCACATTTTCTAGCGTCTTGTGCTCTTTGATCAGCGCCAGTGCACTCTTCGGACCGATGCCTTTGACAGGGTCGAGGTAGTCGCAGCCGAGCAGAATGCAGAAGTCGATGAATTGCGTCTGGTCCATCTCCAGTCCCTCTAGCACACGATCGAGGTGGATCTCTTGCACCGGCACCTTGCGCTGTTCGGCGAATGTAAGCTTCCGCACGAGGACAGGTGAAGCGAACGTGAGAGTGTCCATGTCTTCTGACGCAGCAGCGAAGACTTTTCCTCCGCGAGCCAGTACCGCACATTGTGCCTCGGCTTCGGTCGGTGCGATGATGTACGGAATGCCCATGAGCTTCAGCAAGCGCTGTGCCTCTGCGTTGTGCTCCCGAGTGACCCTCACCGTCCGCCTACTGAACTTCTCCACGTCCTCTGCTGTTCCCGTCTCTTTGGCCTCCTCGTGTGACTCTTGTGCCTCTGACTTGCGCTGGAATCGCTTGGCGAGCTCTCCGGATTTGAGCTTTGGTGGGGCGCCGTCGAAGACGTAGACGGGCTTGATGCCATTGTCGACGATGCGTAATGTGCGGTAGAACATGCCCATCAGATGTGAGGTCGTTTCGCCGGTGTCTGACATGAGCTGTTCGCCGCCGCTGCGTACGGCGACGAGGAACGAGTAGAGTGACATGGAGGCATCGATGGCGACTTTGCGGCCGAACTGTGTCTTGATCTCGCCCTCCTTCACTGCATCAGGGCAGTTTTCCTTGATGATCGGGTACAGGCCTGTCACAATGGTCAGTGCGGTGCAGTTTGAGCGATTGGAGATGGACATACCTTTGATACCCATTGTGGCGTTGATTGACGTGTTGTGTGAAGTGAGAGGGAGGAGTGTGTTGTGTTGGAGAGAAGGTTGATTGTGTTGGTAGACGGGAGTGGTTGCATTGCATGAGGTGATGTTCAATGGAGCATCTTGGACGCTGTTGCAACGAAAGCTGACGGTCTACCTTGTGCGCTTGACGGCATGCACGCTTTCTTACAATGTTCTACTTGATCCCCGTAGCGAGTTGAGACGTCCTCATCTCCTTCTCAATGCTGGGCTGTCATTCCATTGCAAAATGTCTGCTTACATAATCAGAGCACTTCCCCTGGCACTGCACCGAAATCCTCAGGTGGACTACCTTAGCAATGCGAAGCGGAAGTCAATGTTCCCACGCCGCTGGTGCGATGCGGATGGCAGGTGCCGACCGGAAGCCATGGAAGGACTGACTGTAAGATTGCACTGAAAGACCTTGGTGCAGAGGCAGTTCACTGGTGAGATCGCTTCGCCGCTACACAGCACTGTTGCCCCTGGTCGGCGGCACTACGACGGATCGACTAAGGTGAAGAGGATCTAGCGGGAATGTACAAGTTGTTTTGGGGTTTGCGAAATAGAGCAAGAAAGGGGATCGCGAGGAGCAACGAGAAGGAGTGTTGAGATGATCGAGAAGGAGGGATGAAATCATCGAAACGGAGCGGAGCATGGATGTGTTCGGGATCACGTTGCGTTTCTTGTTCGTTCGCTTCTTTCTTAAGGATGAAAATGTTCGAGCCTCTCCACTACCTCCGTGCTTCCGCTCAAACTGCACCATCCCAGCTATCCGAGCGTTACCTGTACGGTGAAAGTTGCGCCGAAAATTGGGGAGATGTGCATTACGATCGTTGATCGTTGCTCTTACGGTCTTGTCCGTAATATGTCTCTACGCCGTCGTGTGACATATATACCGCAGGAGGTAGGCCTAATTGGTTTGGTTTGGAGTGTTGCCGTCTGAGCGGAAGGATGGAGGTACAACCGTCCAAACAGAAGTGATTCAGTCCAACATTGTGCTGTGATCGTGGACAAACAAAGACAGAACGCTGAAAAAGATCGCTTGTAGCAGACCATTCGGGTCTGCCGAATAGGACATGCAGATTTTCCCAGAAAGTAAGCAAATGTCAGAATAAAGACAGTAATCTTTAGCTTATAAAACAGAAAGCCCCTTCCATGATCTTTAGTCCAAAGCCCCCAAATATTGCACAAAGTCTCCCTCCTACAGTTTCGTGATGCATTCCGAAAAGCTCAACAAGCCCTCGATCCCTTCAAGAAGCAAAAAAACCAATGTCCCGTCCTTGCAATGCTCAGTGTACCTCCCTTCCTCCATCGTCGAATCCATGCGTAAGTATGTAATAATGTACAGCAATGCAGAAGAATAAATAGCATGTACATGGGAAGTTTCCGAAATGTTAGGTCTTTCCCTTTTGTGTGCTGGAGTCTTTGCTGCTCTTTCTCCTTTTCTGCCTTGCATATCTCTCGTCGTTCCTTGGTCATCGTCCAATCGGCATTATTGTTCAAAAGTCGTCCGGTTGGTTGATTGGGTGCTTCGCTTGCCTCGACACACGTCGTTGATCGAGCAGGTCGATTGATACCTCCCTTCGCTCGAGGCTTGTGGTTACACCAAGCCTCTGACATCAAGTCACCAAAAAGTCCCACCCCTTCGCTCCCAACACATCCTCCCAATCCCAACTGCCTTCCTCATCGCCTCGATCCATCCTCACCCAAACCTCCCGAATCACCTCCCTTGCATACCGAATGTTACCCAATTGACTCCACTTCTCCAACCGCTCCAAAGCCTTCTCAATCTCCCTCCTCTGTCCCTCGTCCCATGCCGCACAACCCAGCAAGAACAACGGCATGAGAAGGATACTCTGCATCTCCTCAGGTAAGTCTTTCAAGTACGACAGTCCCTGATCGACCGCTTCGGTGAACACAGGCGACGGGATGGAGGGTTGGAACGTGCGGTAGAGGTATATCCAGATGCATTGGCGGTAGAGCAGCGAAGCGGCGTATCGGGGATTGTCGGGAGTGTGCGAACAAGTCCAATGGCGCAGCGCGGTGTCGATGGCGAATGCTTTCTGCGAGACGTCAAAGTCGTGCCATTGCCGGCCTTGAACGCCACGCAGGGCGCGGATGGTGTCGCGGAGGGAGCGGATGCGGGCGAGGAGGTCGAAGAGGCCGTCGAGCACGCCAAGGAGGTTCCCGCTGGAGGAGGAGGCGTCGGATGAGGAGGTTTCGTGAAAGGAGCGCATGAGGGTGAGGGAGCGGGCGTCGAGAGGGTTGGTTAGGGAGGTGATGGAGGAGGAGAAGTCATGGTAGAGGAGGAATTCGAGGATGAAGGTGCGGAAGGTCGGGTCGGAGAAGGTGTAGGAAGTTTCGGTGAGCATGCGTTTCATGGCGTCGAGGTGGGTCTAAGAAGGATTGTTGTTAGTCAAGCCAGGCGGAGACAATGAATTGACGTACGCGATATGATCCGGTGAGGTCTCCCGCGCAGACTGTCTGAAGACACAGTACGAGAGCCTGCGCTATCGACGAGTCTCCGTAGCTCTGCATGGCTTCGGATGACTCCTGTCCCTCCGCAGCGGTGGCTTTACCAATGTCCTCAAACAGTGAGTTGAAGGCTTGAATCCCATGCTGTGTCTGACAGATCTCCCATGCTGGGTTCGTCTCCTTGCTGGTCGCAGTCAGGCTGCTCCCCGAGAGGAATAGCACACTGTGTAGCAGACCCTTGTGTTGCAACGCACCTTCAAAGATGATCGTGCGAAATGGATTGTAATTGTCCGTTAATGACAGGCAATTGCTCAAGCGTTCCATGAAATACGTCCAGAAGTAGTTCGACACATTGCTGCCACCCATTCCTTTGACAAGCGGAGGCAGATTGAGTGATTTCGTCATGGGAGCTTTCACTCGGCCACCACGCCATAATTGCTTCGGTTCATAGCCAGTGCAGACGTAATTGTTCTTCTCGCAATTCGTGCAGGATGGCTTCGTTTCGTCGCACTTCTTCTTCCGTCTGCGACAAGTGCCACAGCCCGTTTTTGATCTGGCATGAGATGCTTTTTGAGGTCCGATGAATGGTTCCTTCCTCGGTCTACCACGTTTCTTTGGCGCTGTGAGAGCGGTGGATGGTTCGATGTCTTTCAGGTCGTCTGGAGAATTCAAGTCCAGTTCCTCGATTTTGGGTGCGTTGAGAATGTCCGTGAATGGAGTATTCGCAGTGTTGTAACCATCAACATCCGTCTGGTTATCGGTGTCCGGAGTGGATTGATCGGGCGATGAGCTTGTATTCGATGAAGAGTACGCCATCCGCAAAAGGAGACTTGATCGACGACGTGGCGAGGGCGATGCAGATGCTTGATACGTAGTGCCGCAAGGAGAAGGTCGCGTCATTACTTCCATGGCTTGGTATGGCTTGTTGAAAAAGACAAGCCCAGGTAAGTCCAGTCTTGATTATGAACAGTGTCTACCGGGCTGGACGCGGGGCAAGCGGTATGCAAGGTCGTGGTCTAGAGTCAGGAGGTTGCGCAATCCGTACACTTGACTCAAAGGCGGGAGGGAGCGGAGCGGAGCGGTTCGTGGCAGTCAAAGCAAGAGACCGCACCAGATCAAAAGGTTGGAGACAGTCGGTGCCGATATAATTAAGACACACGAATGTTCTCAAACAGTAACGCAGTCCAAGGTCCAGGACCACGTCGGCCTTATTGGGAAGATGTATGCGCATCAAGGTTCGGGCGAAAGATACTTCCGGGCATCACCATGAACCCATATGACGAAAGCATGGACGAGAACCGGGTCGAGGCGTGTGATGTCCGGCCAGCATTCAATAGGTACTCGTACTAGTGAAGATCAGGCGAGTGGTCAGATCTACTAGTGTAAGAGAGAGGCGGTGGTAGCGGCGCAGGTCGGAGAACTGAGGTCCAAAGCGAATAGAAAGCGAGGATAGCACGCGGTGAGGGAATGCGAGCTTGGGAGGACGTTGGTACGAAGGCAAATGATACCGAGACTCGCGGTGCAAGTCGCAGTTTGCTGGACTGCGTTGAAGATCCTCGTCTCGTGCCCGCCACTCGATTGGCTCGGCCAGATGCTGGTGTCGGCAGTTTCCTTCTCGGGCGAGATTCGAGATGCTCGATGAGGTGCAGCTGAAGTTGCAGATGGTTGTCGTTTCGGCGGGATGCTCACATGGTCTGTACAGAGGTCGCTTCAGAATGCAGAGGACGTGATGTGATTGGCGAGCAGGGTCCACTATGGGGGCGCATGGATCAGGGTGTGGATGTGAGGACACTGCAAGTAGACCGCCGCATCGATCGTTCGATATGTATCGCGTCAAAACTGGCGAACAGATGACTGCCGACCGTGTCTTGCACTCACATTGGTTCGGTCATTGTCGGCACAGTCGAGCTGGCCCCAGAAACGTGATGTCGAAGTTGCGGTGAGACAGCGAAGTCTATCCGATGTCAATGAGGTACTTCTGCCACCCGTGTCGCAGAAAAGGCAGACGCCGCGTGCTGCGCCCATCCATCCGGCCAAAAGCGCGTTCATTTGGCCTTGTCAGCCAGCCGCGCTCCTGCGGCGAGCCTCGGATGGACGCTGGGGTATAGACGCGCAAATTCGATCAATATTCTCGGATAGTCGACAAGGTACTCGGATACCTGCGTGGTTCCATCGCAAATCATGCAAGTCCATACATTCCATCACACTCGTCTCAGCAGGACCACGTACCCCTGTCTGTGGTCGTTGCGACTCTTGCCAGGAATTGACCAATCGAGTTGATGAGAAACGGGAGCCGTTCTCAGCAAACGACGACAAGACTCCAGGAGGATGCGACCCCATGCTTCGGCTGTCATCCCACGCCGAGATGCATGACTGATGTGACGAGACGGGCCAGTTCGCATGCGGGAAAGGATGCAACACGAAGCCTCAGCCAAGTCTGGGCCAGCACGTTTCTTCTCGAGGCTTGAGAAAACGGGTCCGTCGATCGCTCCCATGCTGCGGCGAACGTCTGGACTTCCATGCAGAATCATCATTCGCAAAACCAACCGACACTTGTCCGATCGGACAGATAGGCAACACCATGTCTGGTGGATACCACCCATGGTTGTACATGTCTCCGTCTTTGCAACAGACATGTGGAGAACATGCAATTTTCTAATGTGATCAACCACAAAGAGACTGCTATATATTGCTCGCGTTACACGGACTACTGTCACCTGAAGACAAAAGGAACTGCCGGCATCGGGTACCACCTCGGGAGAACGTCAGCTATGCAAGGAGGATACCTGCTCCAAAAACGAGGTATGTAAGATATAGTATGATGTTTCGGATGTTCTACTTGCCACTCACGACATACAACATGTCAAAGGCCGAGCCGACCCGAAGCAGGCACTCTCGAAGTTTCGCATCTGCTCGAACGCGGGAGTGACTATAGCGAGATGGTGGTGGCCAGACCATACTGCCCAGCAGAAGAGTGGCTCCACCACGATCAAGAGACCTCTCTCAGACTAGTCTCCGTGACGGGCTACACTCGCTTGATTCGATGCGATCAGCTCAGGCTGCCCAGCTGGAAATAGCTCCGCCTTGTCCATCGACATCAGACTTCAATCGGCACAGATCTGGGTAGATAGATACACATGCAAACCGGGTAGTGACGGCAAAGAAGCAATCGCGATCGCATCTACCGAGGATCCAGGTCGACCACACGCATGCCGACGTTGCTCTCTATGTGATTTCGTCAATTGCCTCATACTTCGTCAACGACGTATACAGCCGAAGGCCAAAGCTCACCGCTTCCAATGTCCTGCGCCAATTACGAGTTCTCGAGATTGTGCTTATTCCCAAACGATACACTACATGCGTTCCCAATACTCGCATCGATCACGATGTTGCTAGCTCACTTAGAGCACCTCGCACCTCAGCGGCGGCTACCCACTACAGCTCACCATCAAGAACGCCAACCACGCAGCTCGACCACCAACCGGCATTCCACCCACCAGCCTCGCCGCGAGCCAGCTACAGAATCAAAAATGCACCTCGAACCACCACCACCTCACAACCCGACATCTCGGTAAAGTACCAGATACCACGACCACCCTCCTCCATCATCAACCCAACCAAAGATACTAACATCATCCGGCCCAAAACCACCAACCAGGTCATACCGACACATCCTCGCCAAACCATACATTAGTCCCGCTCTAGCGCCTGACGTGTGGCGGTCAAAGTGAATCCAATCCTGCACTCCACCGGAGGGAACTCCAAACTCAAATTTATGGCGTTCGTAATCAAGCTGTGGGAGCTAGCTACCTTCACCGTTCTTGACACCGTAGACCGTACTTTGACTGGACGCCACTTTTGGGGCCGGTTTGGAATTGAGCTTGAGGTGAGCGGTGATGATGGTTTGTTTTAGTCGCTTTGGTGAACGGCTGTTGACTGACCGCTGGTTTGTAGATCTGACGGATTGGCGGTTTGCAGTTGGAAACGCTGATTGGATTTGTGGTACCTTCCTATTCTGGCAGTTACAGCTTCCCTGCTCAGTGAACCACGTGTCGAAAGGGTCCAGAGTTGATTTGTGCATGGCGAAATTGCAATCGCAAAACATCTGCATTGTATTGATACAAATTGTAGGCATACTGGCAACTCCTTCATTTATGCCTGTCTTCGATTCAGAACACCAAGAATCCGCCGGCAATGAACGGCTCAATCATGTCATCGATGCTATGCCTTCCGCGTTACAAACCTACGTCATCTCTTACCACATTCCCGTTCACAACTTGCTGTCAACACAGCATACCTTGCCGTCTGATCCGATTTGAGCCTCTGCATTCACAGCTCCCTGACGATGATTCTCGTTCAAGAGCACACTCTGATTGAACTGCTGGCTGCTGGGCGGGACATCGATCGCCGGATTCCTCGAGAAGAAGTTGACGGGCTTGAAGGCGACTTTGATGACTTCGCATGGCCTGAGAAAAAAAATCGTCAGCAAATGAACAGACATCAAGGGTAGAAGGTCTGAGCCATTCTATCGCAACTTACATCACGGGGAAGTCCTCGATTCGAGGGATCTATGCCAGAAATCTCAGGTCAGTTACTGTCGTCTTGAAGATGTGATAAGATGGAGAAACTCACGTGGTTGATGCCAAACTGCACATACACCACCAAGTCGTCGTCGACGATGTTCTCCTTGCGATCCGCCCAGCTACGCACGCCCTCGCCGCCGCGGCTTTGGTTGGTGTACTTGCCACCAGCGTACAGCTCGCCGTCACGGTGCTTGACAGCGTAAATCGACTTGTCGGCGAATTCGGCACGTTTGTAGTTGAAGCTGTCGTTGTCGGACAGGATCTTCTGGAACGGTGGTGCGTGGATCTTGTACGCTACAGGCTTGCCATTGATGGGGTTCCGCACGCCGACGTTCTGAATCTTGAAGGTTCGGTTGGCTGCGTAGTCGATGTCGTAGCCGCCGGAAGTCTCGACGATGGTCTCGTTGAGGGTATAGCCTGTGCCGTGGGGGTTGAGATCGCTGCGTGGTAAGGCGTGGGCTTCGTCGTAGACGAGGCGGTTCTGGTGCCCGTCGATGGCTGGATCCACGCGGAGGGAGAAGATGTGCTGGTGGTGAGTGGCGAGCACGCCGGGGTGGACGACTGTTCCCCATGGTACTTCGATGCCTTCGTCGATTGGCTGCGTGGATAGGATTCCCGTTGCTCTCACCTCGTAGGCGAATTCGCCTGCTTGATTGAAGTGATAGGCCATGATGTATTCGTAGTTCGCCACCGTGATGATGGATTGTACGACGAGCTCGCGGTTCCTTACAACGGCTGCACGGCCGGTGCGGTAGTTGGTGTGCTTCCAGCCGATACCTCCGTCCTGCTCGTGAACACATATGACGTTTGGCATGTCGTATGGGTTGCCCTTGTCATCGGCGAGGACGGATGAGATGTAGTGAATCGATCCAAGGCAGTCGCATCCAAGCTTGAGGTCGTTGGCCATGATACCAGCTCCCACGTCGCCTAGATCAAAAGCGGCCTTCTTATGGAATGGATGGCGTGGGTCGGCGTATGGAATATTCATGTCGGAGAGCGACACGCGGTGGAACAAGCTGCGGCCGTCGTAGCGCACGTTGTACAACACCATGCCCTCCCTCTGGTTGAAACCGATTGTAAAGTGCCATTTTTGCCATTGAATGATCTGAGACGTGCCCTGCTCGGTAACGGTGAAGCTTGCACCCTCCGGCTGCACGACTTGAAGGGGCTTGAGGTCCGTACGAAGTTCCTGGTACTCCGAGAGGTACTCATTCGCAGGCTTCGAGGTCCATGGCTTTAGCTCGCCGACGGTAGCATCCTTGCCGGTAGGCAGGTAGTCGATGCGAATCACCTTGAAGTCCTGGCTGATGACCGGGCTGATGGGTAGGGGCATGGCGTAGTGATTCGAGTCGAGTTCGGATGAATTTGCTGGATCGCGGAGATAGAGGAAAGTCTGCCACATCCTCTCGTCGTCGTTCACGCCATCAGCTCCTGGGAAGAAGTCAGTGTAATTCACGCAAGAGACCCGGCGTTGAGCGTACCGTAGATCCAAGGGTCAACCACAACCACGGCGCCCTCGGGCAGTTTCAGCTTCGCGAGCGCCGCCTGAACGCCAGGATCTGACAGAGCGACTTGCTCGACAGCCATGAGCTCTGATCCATCTGCCGAGCCATGAACATTGGGACCGAGTCGGACGTTGTAGTCGATGCTCTGTGTAGAGAGATTGACGACTGCCTCGTGGAGTTTGTCCTGAAACTTGATTAGCAGGTACGAACCGTGGAGACCTCGCCTATCAGACTCACGGTATTTCGCAAGTAGTATGCCGCAAAGACCTTGCGCGGGAGCTGTGGCAAAGCTTGGCCGTTGAACTCGGCTTCGAGGTATGGTACCAAGTCAACCTTGGGCGGCTCTTCGAGGGTAAGTGATTTGAAGTGGATGTCGGTCTCTTTGGGCCACAAATCCCTCACGAGGGATGCGGCTTGCTGCATCTCTTGTGCATTGATCGGCGCCAGAGGGTGGATGGCGGATTGCTTTGCCGGTCGCGTCGGCAGCGATGTGGTGGCGGCTTCGGTAGCCATGTTGAAGGAGGAGTAACTTGTATGAACGTTCGTATGTTGGGGTACGGTCGAATGTGGTTTATGTTGTAGAAAAGAGAGGAGACCAAGTGGTGAAAGAAGATGAAGAAGTTCAGGGACGTAGAAACAAACAAAAGTGGAGTCAATCGATAAGCATACCGAATGTTGAGGAGCAATCCACAAACCCGTTTGCCCGCCGATCTCTGCCGGAAGATTCGTCTACAAACCACGTGTAATGACAGTCAGCCGTCGGCCACGCATCTGCCACGCTGTCCGCTGCCCGAACCGGAGATTTGTTGCGATGATACGAACAAACTGGTGCACGACCCGTGGAGGTACGCGGGGCGGATGGCAATCCACCAGGGTTGCCCCTCTATGATCTACGTTAGCGGCAGGTGAAGTCCATTAAGTCACTGCCCGAATTGGCAGGTCCATGCGAATAGCGTTTCAGTGATGCTGGGCATTGCTGGCAACGCACGTGAGAGGACATCGGACATATTCCGCGACAAGGGGATTGAAAAACGATAGCAGTCAGCGGAATGTGATGAACAATGGCCACGCCAATCCCAAAAAGTTCACACGATACGAGAAGCGTCCTCCTGAGCATACCATCCATGCCCGTACAACGCCAATCGCACCAACACTCCAAGTCGTAGCAACATCGCAAGCGGCATCGATCAAGCCCCGGTCTCCACGATCTTACAGCCTTCATTGACAAGCTTCGTGATATCCTCGTTCTTATGCGGCAGTAAGTTGAGCGCGAAAGCGACATCATTCCACTGCCTCTCAGTCTCCGCTCGCTGAAGACGCGGCGCAAGTTTGCCGGCCAGCTGTTTGGCATGCTTGTCCTGTTGAGAATCTCATTAGCATCATAATCCCCAGATGGCTCAGCGCCTGCACATACCTTTTCGATAAAGCTCGCCAAGAACTTGATGACCTTCTTGAATCGCTCCTCGTCCAGATCCTCATCCGCCGACAGCAGACTGAACATGTCCACAAAGTTGTTGTACACCGCATTATCCTTGCCCGCAAGTTCCGCGAAGAACATGCGACTCATCTCGCGGATTCTCTCGTCGGCATCCTCCACGCACTTCGCCATGTCACCCAGCTGGCCCTTGACCTTGACTTGTCCGGCCAAGATGAGAAATGTCAACGTCATGAGACACGTCCGCTTGACTTGGAGGCTGTGATCAGACAGTCGGCGGTAGAGGAAGTCGGTGTTCTCGTCGATGAGATGGTTGAAGCAAACTGCCATATCTCCCAGTGCGACGACGAGGTTGCTGCGAGTGATCGATGAAGGCGAGCGTTCGAGCATGGTAATGAAGAGGTCGAGGTTTGTTTCGCAGTACTCGCTGCTGACGCACATGAGCTTGGCCATGCAGAGCGCTGCTTGTGCTTGTAGCTCTGCGTTGGGATATGATGTGTTATTGCTGCAGATCTCCTGGACCAGGGGGCCAAAGTGTGTGAGGAGAGATTGTTGGCCATACAGCAGTTCACGCTCGCGCACATGCTGGATAGCATCTGTGAAGTCGTCTTCTGTGGTTCCGGCGATGAGGTCCAGCTCATCTTGCTCTTCTTCCTCCTTCTTGTCGGCAGCGTTCTTTCCAGCAGAAGTTCTGGGTCCAGATCCCTTGGCTGGCGTGGGATTTGTCTTCTCCTTGTCGGCTTTCCTCCGCTTGAAGTCTTGCTCGCACAACTCGAGATGAACGATTTGCTTGAGAGCAACATGACCCACCGCGAAGAGAAGCTGCGATAGCGCAAGAGCGGAGTCGGTGCTGTCCTCTAGTGCGGATTCTTCCGGTTGTGATTCTGCGTCAACCTCGGCCGGCGCATCTTCTGGCATATCGCTCATCTCGACATCACCATCGACGTCGATCTGGCTGGCATCTGGATCCTCCTGCACCTTCGGCTGTGAAGCCGGAGACTTGCGTGCGAAGACTGCTTTGGTTTTCCGCCGAATCACTTCTGAGCACAAGACATCGGGATGCTTCGACAGCGAGTAGATGGCACCGATGGCCTGCTCTGCCAACCCGTACCAGTCCTTGCTGTCCGTCTCGATCTCTAGTAGATTAGCGAGTCGAACCAAGACGGCATGATCGTTTGGCAGTCGTGTATTCGGTTTGCTCTCAGCACCCTTGGCGTGCTTGTTGTTTGTCATTCGCATCAGGGCGACGCAAGTATATCGAGCAAGTACGAGGTCCCTCTTGCCGATCGCTCCAAGTCCAATCCGCAAGCAGGTTTCCATCTCCTTGACAACAATATCAGTATCCGCAACAGCCAGCATGCCGAGCACAATGATGGCTCCTCGGCGTTGAGATCTTGAGATCTCCCGCTTCTGGACACCATACACCTGCCACAGCTTCTGGATGACAAGCTCGTTGATTGCCTTTTCCTTCATCATGGTTGCAAGCAATTGTTCCAGACTAGTCAGTTCGGCTGGGGTTGAGCCGAATGTCAAGCTGATCATGTTCCGAGCGACGTAGTTGGCGGCCTCATTCGGGCTGAAGTTGCCAGGTGCGGCGAAGAAAAGTCCCTTGTAGCATTCGATGAGATGAGTCTGGACGCCCTTGCCCTCATCGCTGTTGCCCTTGGTCCAAATTAGACGCAGCATACGCCGGATTCCCGACTTTGCAGTCTCCAAATGGTAGGCGTCAGCAGTCACGAAGAAGTCCATGGCCTCGATGACTTCGGTCTTGTTCTTGGAAGAGAGGAGCTGCGTGACATGGGGTGACGCCTCATGCAGAGTCTCGATGAACCTCAGAGCCTCCACATAGTACCGTCGGGTGAGCTGAAGTTTGTTCATGGCTTCCGCCGTCGCTGCTTGTTCTTGCGCCTTTTGCATTGCGGCCGTCAGTTCAGCCTCAGTCTGTGGCGGTTGTTGAGCACCTTCGACTTGGGTTGCCTCGTCCAACAGACTCTCGTCGACTGTCTGCTCGTTATCCGCTCGCTCGCCCAAGCCAGGAGTGCCGGCCGGTGGCTTGAGGTTGCTAAGCTCATTCTCACAAGCTTCCAAACGCTCATTCCACTCACGATAGCTCAACTGGCCACCATGGAGAACCGCAAAAGGATGTGTACCGATGAGCTTTCCAAGCAGCTTTATGGCATTTCGTCGTACATTGGATGACTTGTCCTCCAAACTTTGCGTGGCAAGCTCAGCTGCTCGTTGCCTTCGCTTCGGGTATTTTGTGTCCAGATCGCAGAGTTTGATGTAAACCTGAATGGCTCGGCTGCGAGAATATGGGCTCGTATCCAGAAATCGCTCCTCCAGCACATCGAAAAATGCGTTGATCTGGCCCTTGTGCTCTTCCCTTCGCTCCCCCTCCTCGACTTTGGAAAGCATGGCAATGAGGTTGCCACATACTTCAATGATCGCACAGCGAAGGGTGTAGTTCTCGCTCTCAAGAAGTTTGGCCAAGTAGGTCACCTGACGCTGCACCACTCGCGGAGCAAGCTCTGATAACCGTGCCACAAAAGTAGAGACAGATTTCGGCCCTTTCGTATCGTTCTCGCTGAACTCCTTGTTGGACAACTCTTTCATCACCTCTTCGGCGAGTTGCGGGTAGTCGTATTGCTCGGCCAGAATGTTCAAAAACTCGGCCATGGGCTCAGCCAAATGCTCAAAGTATGTGAGGTTTTGGATGATGCTAGTCTGGGCGCCGTAAGCGTGTCCATGATGCTTGATCGCTACGCAAAGCACTTTGAAAGCATGCATGCGGATGGTCGTGCTCTTCATCCTCGTTTCGCTTTCGAGGATCAGATATGTCGGCCGAGTGAAGAGTCCGATGAAGGTGTCCCGTTCGCTTGTCGTCACGAAGATCTTGGAGAGCTTCAACTTCATCACCTTCGCCATCGTGTCCATCGCATGCTGCAGCTGTGCCGACGGATCCCAGTTGCCATCTTTTTGAGCTGCCTTTCCCTTTGCACTTTTCCCGCCCTTACCCCGAGCAGGCGCAGAGGGCTTCTCGGCCGACTTTGCCTCAACCGCAGCGATACAGCATTGCATCAAGAATGCAAAGATCTCCAGGATTTGCTTATGCGATCCAGTCTCCGTCTCGCCATCCTGCTCTTCGTGATGCACGATCTCCGCCTCGGCTCCGAGTCCACTGATGATCAATTCGAAAAGTTTGCCGAGCGATTGCGATGGGATATACGACGTCTGCCTAGAAAGAGTGAAAAGTTCACAGTTAGATGGGCGATTCTCTACGCGCACGTTGAACTGTTGGTGTAAAGAAATGGTAGGTGCGCACTTGAGCAGAAATTGTATAGAGTCAAGGTGACTCGATTGTAGTATGGCCTCTGGATTCTCTCCGATGGCCTCCACCACTCCGTTGAGCACACTGTTGATCAGCCCTGGAGAGAAGGCATCGGGATCGTTCTCGCATTCGACGAGGGCCTGGTCGGCATCGGGTGTCGCGATCGCCTGAGGGTCGTCCAGGTATGCAGTGAGAGCCTCACTGATGTTGAATTTGCTCATGACTGCGACGGCGTATGCGCGACACTGCGCGGTCGACAAGATGGTGGTTGTTCGGTCGTCGTCGCAAATGTCGCGTTTGGGATTCGGCCGTCCAAGCCGTTGTCTTGTTTGTCTGTATCAATACTGCTAACCAATCTCAGACTAGCTCTCTCTGTCGCGTCTTCCAGCCGCGGACCTGCCCCGCGCGTTTTGACCTTGCGAAAACAGCCCAAAACATCTTCCCTGTCACACGGCAACTCACAACATTGACGTCCGCGATTCCGCATGTGACTGTCTGATCGAACAGAAGTGAGATTTTCCTCGGCAATCATGGCGCTATCCACGAGGCGCTCACACGAGGCTGTGGTGGTGCACGAAGACGATGGCATGAGGTACCGCGAGAGCAACAGCACAGAGGACGATACCGAAGAAATGGAAGAGAGTCGAGGACCATTGGACGAAAGCGGTGGTACCATGTCTGACGACGAGGAGGAAGAAGACATCGACGACTCCGTGCTACACGATATGGATCACTTCGAGCAGACCTTCAAGAACATCAGTCAACGATATCGACTGATTAACCGCATTGGCGAAGGCACCTTCTCGACGGTCTACAAAGCCGAAGACTTACTATACGAGCACTATCAAAACGACTGGGACATGGACGCCGAAAAGGAAAATGCCAACACCAGCTCATACAAGTCCTCGAATGGCAGATCACACAAGCCACGATATGTGGCGATCAAGAAGATCTATGTCACCTCATCACCGATCCGCATCATGAACGAATTGGAACTCCTACACGACCTGCGAGACTCACCCAACGTCTGCCCACTCATCACGGCCTTCCGTCATCAAGACCAAGTCATCGCCATCTTGCCATTCTTTCAGCACAAGGACTTCCGAGAGTACTACCGCGAATTCACCGTCTCCGACATGCGCTTCTACTTCCACAGCTTGTTCACTGCGATGCAGTCTGTCCATGAAGCCGAGATCTTGCATCGTGATATTAAGCCGACGAACTTCTTGTACTCGCCGTCACAGCAGAGGGGAGTTCTTGTCGATTTCGGATTAGCCGAGCGTGAAGGCACAGACTGGGCTCAATGCACATGCTGCTTGGACGCTTCTGAGCGAAATCGGAAGATTAGTTCCTCGGTATATGCCTCATCGAAAGCGGCGGCGGAGGCTGCGGGCCACCCCATGCCGAGACCAAGTTACCCCAAAGACGACACTCGCTCCTCTCGCCGCGCCAACAGAGCTGGTACGCGTGGTTTCCGCGCACCAGAGGTGCTTCTGAAGTGCACCGCTCAATCCTGCGCGATTGACATTTGGAGTTGTGGCATCATCCTGCTCACATTCCTCTCCAAGCGCTTTCCGTTCTTCCAGTCCACCGACGACATCGACGCTTTCCTCGAGCTTTGCACCATCTTCGGCCGTAACAAGATGAAGGATACTGCCCTTTTGCATGGTCAAGTGCTACAGACCAACATTCCGAACATGAGCACCAGCGGTCACAGCCTCGAAAAGATCATCCTCTGGTGCAACAACCGTCACCGGGGTGACGACAAGTCGGCGTTGACTGAGGATGAGCAAGAAGCGGTGGACTTCATGAAACGCTGCCTTGAGCTCGACCCGTCGAAGAGAATCACGGCTCAGCAAGCGCTGGAGCACCCGTGGTTGGTCGGCGATTCTTTGCTCGGCAGTGATGATTAATGAGAATGGTTTGAGCGTTGCGGGTTTCGACACAGCTGTTACCTGTTAGCATTGGGTCCTGGTATCGCAGCATTATTCGGAGTCTCGGAGGGAAGGCATTTTGACGGAATTATACCCCATCATGTTCATTTATTATTTGTCAGAGCCTTAGAGTCGATAGGAATCGGTTCCATCTTCACCCATTCGGACATTGCGTTGTTGCTCAGCAGATCACCGTTTCTGTGATCCTGACAGCTGAAGAGCTGGCCAGAATCTCCGCTTTGGCGTCAAGTTCAGCCGAGGCAGAGGCAGCTGTCGACTTCAACAACACCGACCGGACGACACGTTCGACACCTTGCCGTAAACGTGTGTTGATCAGATCACTTTTGATCCGAGGAGCCATCGCAAATGCCAGCATGCCTTCCGGTAGAGTCGAACCTCGACCCATCAAGCGAATCCTCGTAGCGAATCGGTAAGTATCCCAAACAGCCACCACAAAACGACCTCACCTTGAACCTTCACATTACTAATGACATTTCCAGAGGAGAAATCGCAGCTCGAATTCTCTCCTCAGCCAGAGAACTAAATCTGGAAACCTTTGCCGTTTACACCGAGAACGACGTCAGCCACACTTACAATGCCGCCCACGCCATCCAGCTATCGTCCCCGGCGGCATACATGTCCGTCGATGAACTCGTTCAGATCGTGAAGAAGCATCACATCGATGCTGTACATCCCGGATATGGTTTCCTGTCGGAGTCTTCCCTTCTAGCCTCCCGAATGGCGGAGATTGACGTTATGGTCGTTGGTCCGGAAGCTGAGAATTTGGATCGCACGGGTGATAAACTCCAAGCGAGATTGTTGGCGGAGGAGTGCGGTGTACCTGTCTTGCCAGCTTTCACGACACCGACGGCGAAAGTGGAGGAGGTGCAGGCGTTCGCTGAGAAGAATGGTCTGCCTGTGATGGTGAAAGCGGTCGATGGAGGTGGCGGGAGAGGCATCCGACTGATTCGGAAGATGGAGGACTTGAAGAGTCTGGTGACGAGAGCGATTGAAGAGAGTCCGTCACGGCAGGTGTTCGCGGAGAAAGCCGCGGTGGATGGGTTTAGGCATGTGGAGGTGCAGATTCTGGGTGATGGGAGGGGAAATGTGATGCATTTGTGGGAGAGGGAGTGTAGTATTCAGAGGAGATATCAGAAGGTGGTTGAGTTGGCGCCGAGTATGGCAAAGGATCGGAGCATTGTGGCGCCTGTGATTGCGGCTGCTGTGAGAATTGCAAAGAAGGTGAGCAGTTTTACGCGATCTGTGATGTTGCCATGTTCTGACCATGACAGGTCAACTACGCTTCTCTTGGGACATTCGAATTCCTCTTGAATCCCGACACCAAGGAATTCTTCTTTCTGGAAATCAACCCACGATTACAAGTCGAGCATACCATCACAGAATCGATCTGCTCGACCGACATAGTCAAGGCTCAGCTCCGTCTAGCTCAAGGCGCCACACTCGAGGAGGCCGGGCTACATGGTCTGTCCCAAGATCCTCTCACGCCACCTCAACAGCACTCCATCCAGCTGCGCGTGACTGCAGAAGACCCAGAGAAGAACTACTCCTTATGCATCGGCAAGATTCAGTCCTTCAACTTCCCATCAGGAGTCGGCACGAGAGTCGACACGGCATTGGTGCCCGGTGCGCCTGCTGTCGTGACCTCGGACTTTGACAGCGTTATTGCGAAAGTCATCATCACTGCTCGCACATGGCAGGACGTCGTCAGCAAAGCCCGCCGAGCTCTAGAAGATACCCGAGTAACAGGCATCCAGACAAATCTAGCCCTTCTGCGAGCCATCTTTACACATCCGGACTTCGAAGCTGGTGTCTGTGATACACAATGGCTAGAAGCCAAGCACGAGGAGCTTCTGCAACGAAGTCGATCACTCCAGACGAGTAAAGACCCTCTCCATGGTCTGGGACAGCAAAGTTCTGGCGGCGCAGCAGCCGCAGCAGCAGCAGGGGGTGGCGGTGGTACGATGTTCCGGAAAGACGATGCGTGGACGATTGACCTCCGACCTCAAGGAACTCCTGCGTCTGAGCAAGACAAGGATCAACAGCCATACCATTTGCAGCTCACCAAAGTCCTGCGTAACGATTTCCCAGAAGATTTTGCTGCGGATATCTTGTACACAGCACCCGGGTCCAAACCAGTTCCATTCACAATGGACGTCAAGACGACTTCAGCTTCGGGAGCCGCGATGGGCTCTCAGCACAGGAAAGGGTCCAGGTCTGATCCCACTCATGTCATTATGCCGTTGTCCGGAAAACTGGTGGAGGTGCTGGTCGATCCTGGCGATGTCGTCAAGAAAGACGATCCGATCTGTGTGATCAAGCAGATGAAGATGGAGGTCGAAGTTCGATCGCATAAAGCTGGACTGGTCACGTATGTGACAGAAGCTGAGGATGATGAGGATGTCGCTGAGGGAATGCTTGCTGCCATTGTCGAGGACGAGAAAGCTCAGGCTAAGCTGTAGAGCATCATGCCAGTCAGAATTGCACCATTCTTACGACCGCTGATCGACTCGCAGCGATTGACAACTGCGGCATCCTGTGTTCTGGTGAGACTTGGAAGCATGAACTTGCATAAGACGGCTAATCCTGGTCTTTCCTTTGGCAGTGAATCTGAACAAATGGCTCATTATGGGAGTAGCGTGAGGTTTCGTCCCTCCTCCTCTCGCAGCGATCGTAATTGCGATCTCGCGTCCTCTGGCGAAACTTGAAGCATGAATTCGCGAACGTCTTCTGTCAGTGCCTCCATTTCCTCGCTCACGTCTCCACTACTTGCGATGGTATCCTCGACATCCTGCCAGAGCTTGGCTGTACGCGGAAATGCGTCGGGCCAGAACAAAGAAAGCCGAGCGCAATAGATCAAGTACAATTTATCCGGAATCTCACGATGTATGTCGTTTCGTAGGCGATTCAATAAGACATCCTCGCCGTCAAAGCCACACATCTTCAGTTCCGGGCCCACGGCTAGGATCTCGTTCCATATCGTGTTCACCGGACGATTGACATACTCGATGGACAGGCCTGCTGGGAACATAGGGATTAAGAGTCGATATCTAGCCATGCCGACACAGACTAGTCGGAAGCTGTGCTCGCCTTCTGGAATTCTGTTCAAATGCATCGCTTTCTTGATGTACCTGAAGTCCGATGGATGTCGACTGTAGTCTATCACCACAGACCGCATCTTGGGCAGCCCCGCCAGCGTTGAGACGAAGCCAGTACCAGACGGCTGGCACACCTCGCAGCATCCTTCCAGAAATATACCGTTTCCGCCAGATAGCGATGAACACTTGATGGAGGTGCTGAAGTTGTTGATCAGCAGATGCCGAATCTTGTCGGCTCGCATTGGCGTGGACAGCTCGCCACTTATGTGGCGGCAGAAATCGTTGCGAGTCAGGAGGATCGTGTTACGATCATACAGTATCGGCAGTGCTTCCCGGTATGTCAATCGACTGCAACGTAAAATCCCTGTGTTCTTGGATCTGGCGGAGCTTCAAAGGTGCCTCGAACGACAAGATGAACTCGTAGACCCGAAGCCTAAGCTCAGCTGGCAGGCGGGAGATGAAGTAGCATTCTGTCATGGTCATGACCGTGAAGGGAAGTATGCGCCGCTCGAAGACCCAGAGATAAGGAGTAGATGTAGCCGATTCGCCTTTCGAAAGCCGTAAAGGAGATCAACAAGGCGTCCGAGCGACACTGGATGCCATCGTTAATGCTTTGGCTGCAGGCGATCCCTGCAGGCTATCGACCAGCTGGGGTGATGCTGGTCCAATTGATGTATTCAAGGGGTGAAGTCAGTGGAAGTTCGAGGCACCGCCCACAGCAACGACAACCATCCCGGAGCTAGGCCCGCTACCCCACATGATGCTTCCACCGGATCTACGGGGTCCGACCGTCCCAAATAACTTATGCTCTGAAACAGTTGTTTGTACGTGTGGCAAGTGTCAACCTCCAGCTCGGAACGATTCATCAGGAGCCCCATGAGTCCTGGTCCGATAGCTTAAGTCGACCTCGAACGGAACAACGGCCACCGGCTTCACCAGGCTGGACTGCGAGTAAACACCGCCCTGCCGCGCATCTTGCGCCATGGCCTTTCTCTTTGGCCGCAATCGACAGCGGTCTGCTCAGGACATTGTGAGGTCGACGAAGGACTTGCTATTGAGACTACCCAAGGAAGATGGACAAGCGGCAAAGGTGTGGCTACAAACGCCCAGTCATGCACGATTACTCTGCACCTTGCTGACACCTGCAGACCGAAGAGGAGCTCGCTCGAAACCTGGCCCAGATGAAAGTCACCCTGCAAGGCACCACCGAAGTCGAAATCACACCTGATCAAGTCTACCAACTCGTCGGCGCTATTCTCAACGAGAGCCTCCTTCCCGTCCTCGTCGACAGCATCGCCCGCCTCCCCTTCGAAGCCCGTAAGGACACACAAACGATCATCTCGAACGTCTTCCGGTTTAGAAATCCGGGCAGCAACTCGAGTGAACCCGATGCCTTGCGAGAAGTGCTACGACGACAACCCGAGATTGTAGTCGCACTATGTAATGGATACGACAAGAGGGAGAGCGCTTCGGCGTGCGGTGGCATACTGAAAGAGGCGCTGAAACACGACGCCGTAACGGCAGTGATACTCTACGACGAGCCCAGCTCAGACGGCAAACGCATCGACATCTACAACGACGTGGACATCAGCACACCCTCGTCTGGCAACGGCGTATTCTGGAAATTCTTCACCTGGATCGACAAGTCCAGTTTCGAAGTCAGCGCGGATGCATTCGATTGCTTTCGGCTCATCTTGACCAAGCACAAGGGTCTCGTGTCGCAGTACATCAGCACGAACTTCGACTTGTTCTTCCAGAGATACAATGACATCTTGATCAAGTCAGAGAGTTATGTCACAAAACGGCAGTCGATCAAGTTGCTGGGCGAGGTTCTGCTCGACCGCCAGTTCTACGAGTGCATGTGTCGGTACGTCGAGTCGGGGGACAATTTGAAGCTCATAATGTGGCAATTGAAGGACGATCGGCGGATGGTGCAGTACGAGGCGTTTCACGTCTTCAAGGTAAGGAGGAGTCCAGACGACCGACGCTTTTGACGGAAGTGCAAAGTGCTGACTGAGTGCCGGTAGATCTTCGCCGCCAACCCCAACAAATCGGTCGAGGTGCAGAAGTTCTTGATCATGAACAAGCAGCGACTATTGAAGTTTCTACCAAAGTTTCTGGAGGACCGCACGGATGACGACCAATTCAACGACGAAAAAGCCTGGCTGGTCAAGGCGATTGGCAATCTGCCGGATTCGACCAGTGCGATTCGCGCACCAGACGGCGGTGCGGGTGTGCAGCCTTCAAATGCGGCCCAAGTACGATCATAATGTGTTCACGCGAAACGAGTGAGTGTCATGGGAATGGAGTTGGCTTTATGGAATTCAGGAACTGGGAATGGCTTTGGTGCTTCTGCGTTGATGTGCTCGGACGAAGACATGGAAGTGAAACGGGCGTCACGGTCACATTCGTGCTTTGATCGTGGATTGAATGCAATTAGTATGATGCTGCGGTCCTATCCACGTCCCAGTATTGCAGATGATTTGCCTCCATGGTTCGCGATCATCCTCTTGCTTCGTGATATGCCAGTGATAGGTCAATCAACATCTCCGCAATACCGCCCGCTTCCAGGAGCAGATCAAGACCGACCAGCTTTGCGACATCTCCTCGAGAAGTCCTTCGGCGCCAACTTCGGCGTGCCGGACAGAGCGTGCGAGAGTCGGCGCGTTGTGGGCGAAGGAACCGGTTTGGCGTCCTGCTTCGCATCAGGCGTGGCTTGAGACTCAGGAATCTCGTCCATATTGACGTCGGCGTCATCAGTCTTGGGCTCTTGCTTAGCAGAGGGGACGAGCTCCTCTTCAGACTCTTCTGCAGACTCTTCTGCAGACTCTTCTTCTCCTTCTCCTTCTTCTTCGCCATCTTCATCGTCATCTTCATCCTCTTCCTCATCTTCATCTTGCACCCCGCTCGAGCTCTTGTGGGTCTTCTCCTCAACGTCAGAGTCCAGAATGCGTTTGAAGTCGCCATCGGGGTCCTCATCGTCTTCATCCACTTCGGTATCAGCATCAGGCGAATCGGGTGCATCGGATGCATCGGATGCATCGGGTGCAACGGGGGATTTCCACTCTCGTATGGGCGGGCTCAGCGGTGGCACGTCATCGCCAGAGCTGTCAGGATCTCTGTTGGCATCTCCCTCTTCCGGTCTGCGCATTAGGTACTCATCGTCCGAAGAATCCTCCACGAGCTCCTTTGACAAGACCTTGGACTTTGCCTGGCCACCCTTCGTCTTCGCCCGCTTCGCGAGGTCTTTTCGATACTTCCACTTGCGTTCCTTCTTCATGTTGATAATCTCATACACATCTTTACCAATGTAGTCCGTCATGTACGTCCGAGCCATGGCGTGAAGTCGGCCTTTGTACTGCTTCTCGATCCATCTGGCGAGTACTTTTGCCTGTGCTGGTGGGGTTTCCGCCTTTTCCAGCCGACGCTTGAATTTTTTCGAGTCGATCTTCCAGTCCTTCAAAGCAGTCTCGAGCGCCACACGACGGATGGCTTTCGATCGAGCAGTCAAGTTGAATCGACTTGCAGGATTCTTCATCGCGGTCACGGAATAGACCACATTTATCTGGTTGTGGTACTCCTTGTCGACGTCCTCGAAGGATTCGTGGATCTCGGTGAACACGTCGTAGAAATCTCCGATCTCGAACTTCTCCACAGCCTTCACTCCCGCTGCATACTTCTTTGAGAAGTCCTTCTTTTCATCTGCTTGGCGGGCTTTGGCCTGCTCGCGTCTCTTCTTCATCTTCTCGAATTTCTCGCGACAGGTTTTGGTGCTGCGAGCTAGGCCGAGCTTTTCTGACACTACTTTCCAGCTGATCATGGACTCAAGATACTCGCGGTCATTGGCACGATCTGGACTGTTCTTCTTGATAGTCGAGATGCACTCTTTGACTGCCAGCATAAGCTTCTGCTCCTCATCCTTTGACCACGGTCCCGTCTCTCGCTTATCACCGTATTGAAGATGCAATGTCCAGCGGTCTTTGCAGTCGCCAGGATGACGATCGACCAGATCACTCAACTTTGTCCACTCTCCTGGATAGTTTGCGTAGGCGTTACGCAATGCTTCATCTTGCTCCGCCGTCCACGGACCACGCTCATTCATGTGATACTTGCGCTGGCAGAATTTGCGAATCGATGCCTTGGGGCGTGACGGCAGGGCAGCCTCAAGCTCCACTCGAAAGACTCCAGCATTGCGCCAGTCTTTGACCTTCAGTCTCAGCTCAGCGTCGCTCAGATGCTCTCTTCTCAGTACCTCGTTGAAGACTCGATCCGTGATGGCTTTCTCGGCTGCGGTGAATGGGCCTGCGGAGGTAGTCGGTCGCTCAGACCATTCCATTTGCGCTGCAATGTCATGGCTCGAAAGCTTTGTGCCTTCGCTCGGACTCGAATAGCGTTTCGTGTCTCTCGTCGACTCGCGATCAGCTTGCTCACTGTCCGAGGCCACAGGTAGTGCGAATTCCTCCTCATCATCTGACTGGTGTTGTGATTTCCGAACCCGTTTCCGCGATGGATCCGGCTCCTCAGCACTCGTATACACTGCGCTTGAGCGTGCGCGTTTACGTTTGGACTTCTTCTCCTTCTTCTCTGCTTGCTTTCCGACGGTCTCCTCCAAAGAAATCGCCTCCGGGGCATCTGTTTTACTCGTGGCCGGCTCGTCAGAGGTTTCGGCGATCGCGTTGGGAGACTCGTGATCGGATTCAGGTGGAGTCGGAATCTCTGCGCCCGCGTTCTGAGGTGCTGACTCTTCTTCAGGCTGCTCTTCTTCCGCGCCCATCTCAACGTCGGTTTCTGCATCCGGCTCTGCATCCGGCTCTGCATCCGGCTCTTCTGACTGCGCATCCGGCTCTTCTGACTGCGCATTCGGCTCTTCTGACCGTGCGTCCAGCTGTGCTGACAGCGAATCCGGCTCTTCTGTTTCCACGTCCGGCTTCGCAGACTCGACATCCGGCTCTGTTGGCTTTGCATCCGGTTCGTCTCGCTCTGCCTCTGGCTCTGCTGCTGGCTCCACTGCCACATTTGTGGTCTCGCGGGCAAGTGCATTGCTTGCTGGAATTTGTTCCTCATCTTGTCCTTCGCTTCTCTTCCTCTTACGCTTCTTCTCCTTTGGTGCGTTGGTCTCAATGACAGGCAATATTGTCTCTGTCTGCTTCTTGGCCTTTGTCCCACGCTTCTTGCTCTTCTCAACAGAGTCCTCCTTCATCTCCGCAATTTCGTCATTGTCAACTTGGTCCTCCTGAGCCATTTCTGTCGCTGTGCCGGAGTGCGAGGCTCTCTCCTGCTTGCGAGCAATCTTCGCGGTGTCCTTATCCCACTTTGCCATAGCTGCAGTGATCTTTTCAGTTCTCACCTGGCTGCGCTCGGCTATGCGCGTTTGTCCGGGAGTGAGAGATGAGGATTGGCTGCCGCTTTTGGATTTCTTGTTCAACCGTCGCAGCTGAGCCTCTGCAAGCTCGAGCCGCTCTGCCAGTGCCTGGCGGATTCTCGCTCTGTCCTCAAGATCCTTGACCTTTTTGTGCTTGTCGCCAGGCTGCGCATTGATGAGCTGTTCGATATAGGAATCCTGCGCGCGATCTAGCTCCGCTTGGTTTCGTTCACGTTCGCCCGCTGCTTCCATTTCTGAGTCGTTCTGGTGGGCTTTCGTGTCGATCGTTACGGGTTGCGCCGGTAGCTGCGATGCAGCAGGCTGCTGCATTTGCGAAGACTCGTTGCCCATATTCTCACCTGTACGAGACCCAAGAGCACATGCTCAACCGTGGGACCTCATCGCTCCAATGCGAGTCTCCGTTTGTCGATGAAGATAATCGATTCACAATCAATGAAAGTTTAGGGTCCGTAAAGCTTCATCTTACCTTAGCGTCGGGATCTGCGGTCTTTTGCCGAGAAAGTACGGCGGCTCAAATGGCCCACGGATTCTGGATTTTCCGAATTTCTCTGAAATCCGTAAAGTCGAGCGTTTTGGTAAGCGACCGCACTACAAACGTAGTAAACATGGATTAGAGAGAAATTATATAAGTAGATACATCCTAAGTTAATATTCTTCGGTTATATTATTTAAAACTACCTTAACTACTTTAAACACTATATAAATAGAGTACGAACGGTATAATTATATATATTTATATAGGATTTTAACAATTAAATAACTACAGGAAGCAGATATATATAGAACTCGCCTAATATATACTTTTACGTCCTATAAAGTCTATAATAATTAATAACTAATACTACGAACTCTCTACGAGTACTATATAATACCGGCATTACTAGGTTGTCGCCGTCGCCGTCGTTATATAATAGAAGGAACAACCTAAACCCTAACCCTATAATAGCGCCGGGTAATAATAATAATAATAATAATATAACCTTATAACTATAATAGTATTACTAATACCTAAGTAAGGATTATTAGATCCGAACTATATAAGATTAGTCCTTAGTCCCGTAACTATAGAATAACTAATACTT
>JYJE01002750.1:0-10435 GCA_000983655.1 Zymoseptoria brevis | reverse complement strand
TTCTCAAAATTTCGATGTTGCATTACGTAATCCGTTCACAGCGTGATCCGCTCTTCTACTGAACTTTCTGTCGGTAGTGCCATCTCTCGGCATTTCGTCTCGTACCTGGCTATCTCTACCTCTCCCATCATCTCCTGCGCCAGCCGCAGCACCATGCTTTTGATGCACTTGTTCATTCGATACACTCACACCCCAGAATACGAACATTCCTCACTATACTCCTCTTTCTCGTTCCCGAGCTTCGTGGGATGCCACTGTCGCTCAGAGGATGTCATCCAAGCAATTTGTTCGCAAGAGTGTCCACCATCGTCGCTATCTCCTGTTCATTCCTTTCTGCTCCGGAGTTTGTTGTAGTAGTGGAAGCCTTCGCAAGCTCAAATTTCCGTGCCTGCACATCGAATTCGATCATTCGGAAGGAGCGCAACTGAGAAGGAGGTAGCATGGCCGAACCTCTGCACAAGACGACTTACTGTTCGAAGCTTTTCGCCGCCGCATAACGGGTCGCAGCTCAGCGATTCGGCGAAATTCAACTATGAGCATTGCCATGCCTACCACCTCAGGATTCGCCAGCTCACACACCCGAAATGATTTTCACGGGCAGTCGTCCTTCAGAATCATCTCCTACTCACCGGAACCTTCTCGCGCTTTTGACGAACATAGAAACCGCTATAGAATCGAATCGCGAGCATCGGCTCTTCCGTCCAAGGGACATGAATGCCACAGTAAGGAGGCCTTCGCCTCGAAAGAGTCGCATCGAGATAACCTTCAGCAATCACGCGGAACGAAGCGGAGATCGGGTCAATGCAGTCGGGATTGCTGAATAGACACTACTTGTGCATGTTGTCGGCTACATGAGAGGAGAGGACGGTAGTCGCAAAGCTTGCGCTGTTACAGGGAGTTAAGCGATTGCAATCGGGGACGCCAATAAGAGCGTGAAGTATGAGAAGTGGTCGCCAAATTGGATCCTTGTCTGGTCTGAGGATCATTTGAGGTCTACTCCACTTGCGAGCACCGTCGCCTCGGCGGTCGACTCATAACGCAGACATTAATCACCACTCAAAGCTTCGACGCTACTCGACCACGATCATGAGCGACTCATATGCCACCACGCCGGTCCAGGCCACCATGGATCGGGACCGCGTACCAAGTGTGCCATCGTCTCTCAATCCAGCAAGCTCCCCCGCCACATCCAGGACCCCAGCACCCAATGCGACGCCGATCCAACGAGAAAAAGGACGGGGAATCAAATCGTTGGAGAAGCGTGACATTCCACTCAGCGACGGAACTCCTTCGTCGACATCTCTCAGCTCAGGTTCAGACCCACTATCGGTATCAATCTCTATCTGGAGATACAACCACTTCGCCCATTCAATGCTCCCAGAAAACAACGTTATTAGCCCAAGCGGCGCAAAGGAGATCGTAGCCTTCATTTACAAGTTCCTGCCACTGGGACACGGGGCCTCGCCGGCAATTGTATCGGTGTGATCAGCTCCACTCTCCTCGTTGATGCCATGTACAACGACCCGACTGCGCTCAGGTTCTCTTTTTCGCCAACATCAAAGTTGCTCGCACTCAGCCCGAACAGGCTGTCGCTCTCGGTCAACTGGAGATTGTCGTAACCGAACGCGGCAATGCCACGGAAAAGAAGAGATCAGGTACTTTGCGGTCATCACCGGGTTCGTCCGAGGAAAAGTGGCGCTGGTTGATAGGTCTTCCAGACTGAGTGTGTCGCACTGGTTCCTGATAGTCCTGTTCATGGTCTACCCGACAGAGCATACCACGGCGTGCCATAGCATTAAGTAGGTGAGATGCCATGCTTGTGAATGACTGCCTTCTGGCGATGGAAAGCGAGCCTCTCGACGCTCCTTCCTCGTTGAGACCCGTTCGTCCGCAACGGTGTTAGCGTAAGTCCGATCGTCTCTCGATTTCACCTCGCTCTCGGACTTTCATCTTCTGTCAATCACAACTTCATCCACACTGCTCACCGTCACGCCCTCCAATCAACGGTGATATTGCGACGCACTTCTGGAGCGTCCGGCCATCACATCATGTCTCCTTCGAAGCAGGCGGCCAGCGATTCCGAGTCCCTCCTCGACATGATCGACTCCATCTTGTCACCAAGGCAAGAGAGCAGCAGCTCGACTCTCGCATCATCCCGCGATATCACGACCACCACGAGCAAGAGATCCCACACCGCTACGTCTGAAGCTTCCACCACCCAACTCTCCGACAAATGCAAGGTACGTCTTAGCAGTCCGACGGTCCTTCACCTGACTGACAGCTTCGTCAAGCGGCAAAAGCTTGCCGATGCAACTTCTCCGGACCATCCATTCGAGCTAAGCAGTGATGGCGAGGCGTCACCACGAGCTGCATTGTTCGTCAAAGAGAAGCACAAGTCCGGCCATTCCGAGGACGACAACAATAACGTGGACCAGAGCGACGTCGAGGAACACAGTCTGAACACGAAACACTCAGATGAAGGCGATTCCGAAGAGGCCGACAACGACGTGAACAGTAATTCCGAGCCACGCATCCCAGCAACAAGTGACCCAGAGGAGGACGACTCCGAAGAGTCCGGCAATCACGCGAAGAGCAGGTCCGAGGAACGCATCCTGGCAACAAGCGACGCCGAAGAGGACGACTCCGGCGATGCCGACGACGCCGCGGAGCAGACCGACTCCAAGATGAGCATAGCAACCAGCGACCCGGACGAAAGCGAATCTGAATTGGGTACGGACGATCCGGAAGAGGGCGACAAATACGACAGAGCAAGTCCAGTTGGCCTCGGCATGACCGACTATGGTCCAGAGAGGTACGACGTTATCGAGTGGTTTGACGATGACGAGAAAGGCAACTTTGTGAGGGTGGAAGTCGACCGCATCGTGCAAGTGTTCGATCGGGTGGAACAGACCCAAGCGACTCTCATGGAAGCGTTCGCTCCGCTGCAGCAAATGCGGGCGGAAATGGTACGCGAGGACCACGACGAGAGCGAAGATGAAGAGGAGCGTGATAATGATGCGATTGCGGTCACCGCTGTGCCTCTCACCGAAGCAGTGCAAGGCAAAGACGAGGAGCAACCTGGCGATGATGAGATTGCGGTCACCGCGATGCCCCTCACCAAAGGAGTGCAGGACAAAGATGAGGAGCCGGCTGATGATGATGAGGAGATTGCGGTCAGCGCAAAGCTTTTCACCAAATCGATGCAGGCCGAGTATGAGAGGATGGGTGGGTACCATGCGGTGAAGTTGTGACTCGTCTTTCGAACCTCGTTGACATGATCTAGCTGGAGGGGAGTCTGGTTGAGCGAGCGGTTCGCAACGACCTCAGGATGTTTGAGCGTTGACTCACCACTTTGTCAAGAATAATGGAAGAGTGGAGAATGATCAAACTCATGGCATATTTACGCAAAGGCGACGTGTTTCGGCTGAAGATGGGAAGCAGTTATACCACAAGGAACCGGGTATGAAGGCCAAGCATGGATATGAGATGGAATCGGAAGGGCGGAACATACTCACTGATGTCCTATCCATGGACTGCAACATATATGAAAGCAAAAGGCAAACGCAATATGGAAAAGCAATGGGCTCTCCAGAAAAGTTCCCGACTTCGCGTGATTTTCGTGTGAAATCCGTGTCACTCCAACGCGTGAAGCACTTTTCGGAGTCTGGAGAAACCTTTCTCCGAGAACGACTTCGTTTGTGAACTTGACGTTCCTTCTCTCATGCAGTGATCAACATGCCCACAACACAATGTCCGGAAGCGCCAGCCCGCACCAGCTGCTCACTTGCGCGTACGAGTCTTCAACAATCCGGCAAACTCTCGCGGCACCCATCGCACCCTCAAAGACCCCCGGCCATCTCTTCCACAAAGTCTGGACTCATACACATCAAGGTGGGCGAATACCGGGAGCATTCGGGATGTTGTTGACGAGTCAACGAATGGGGCGTGGGAGGGATGAACAAGGTACAATGAAGTACATGAGTCGGTCGAAAAAGGAGTGTGCTGATCTGTCGAAGACTTCCCTCGAAGCCGATGAATCCTCGAGACTCCACAACATGGCAACTCCATCACTGGCATCGCACTCGCCGCTTCCCTCCTCCTCAGTCATCGGCGACCGCCCTGTCCTGTGATCGACGCCTGCTCTGTCCCGTAATCGTCGACCGCGGCGTTTCGAGCCACCGTGCAGATCGTCCTCAGCTCGCACCCGTCACGAGTCGAACAACACCAAGCACGATATTGCCGCGCTGTTCGAGCAAGTGCGCACACTGAAAGAGAAGACGGCGGCTACAGTGAAGCTGAATGATCCGGCAAGAAGTCATGTCTCGGCTCGCGACTGTCAGCACAAAGATCGAGGCCGTTGTCATACATGCCATGGGAAGACGGTCTTTGGACTCGTTCGTGCGCTTCCAGTTCTCCTTGTTCTGCTGTCCTTTGTCTTCGATAGTGGTGACCTCGCAACTGTTAGTGCAGAGGCGGAGGTCATCGTCAAGCAGGTTACCACTGTGGAAGATAAGGAACAGCAGAACAAGGAGAACTGGAAGTGCACGAAGGAGTCTTAAGGTCCTCTTCTCAAGCGCATCGATATTCGATGGAGCTGAAGGAGTCCGGCAAGAAATCATCTCTCAGCTCGCAACTGTCAGCACAGAGGGGGAGGCCGTCCTCGTCAAGCAGATCACCATTTCCGAGGATCAGGAGCAGCAGGACAAGCCGAGCAGGTCCGGCAAGAAGTAAGGTCTCGGCTCGAAACTGTCAGCACAGAGACTGAGGCCAACGCCACGCAGGTCTTTGCTTTCCGAGATCAGGAGCAGCGAAACAACGGAGACTGGGGGCGCGCGAATGAGCTCCAAGATCCTCTTCTCAAGCACATCGAGTCAGGTCGCCGCCATCGAAGATCAAGAGCAGCAGAACAAGGAGGACTGGGAGCGCACGAAGAATTCCCAAGATCCTCTTCTCAAGCGTATCGAGTATGCCGAGCGCAATTTTGAGGAGTTCGTGTTTCCGCCGGCGGAGCTGCAAGCAGATGGAAGATCTGGAGCAGCGGAACAAAGAGAACTGGGTGCGCACGAATAAGACTCAAGGTTCTGTTCTCAAGCGCATCGAGTTCGTTAAGCGCAACATTGAGGAGTACGTGCGTGCCTCGGAGAAGCTGCAAGCAGATGGATGCTGCTCAGACAGACAAGGCATGGAGGAAGTGGACAAGCAGATGGACACTGCTCAGAATGATCAGGCATGGAGAATATCAACTGAGACGCTCAGTACTTCTTCCGTCGGGACAAAGGAAAGGAGCGCCTCTGTGAGTGAACTGGACGAAGGTTGGAGACGAGAAAGAATGGCAAAACATCATCTCTAGCTTACTACAAATACTCAGCCTTCCTCTCCTGAGAGTCGTCCTCCATGAAACTCATGCCCCGCTTTCTCCTGTTCAAACGAGCCGAAAGATGTACTGACTTCGTGCCTTACGGGTAGTTGCCACAATGCGCAGACCGGAGGAAGATGGTATGAGAGATGAAGTGCTGTGACATTATTCTGCCAAGTTGAAGGTCCAGCACAGCACGAGAACATGTCGATAGTGTCTGCCGGGAACTCTGGAGCGAGCGTCACAAATGCAGCAGGCTTATTTTTAGAGTCACTCGGAAAAGATCATTACTGCCATCATGAACTTGCATCAGCAGCAGAGTCTTCGAATACAACATCTCCAGATGCAGCAACAGCACACACGGCAACAGAAGCATCAAATGCAATGGCTGCAGCTGCAGCAGCATGCTTTGCCCGATCAGATGGCGAACACCAGCTCGCAACCCCAAACTCGTGCACCACCTGCGCCTCATGCCTAGACTGTTCCGCCGGCGCCCACGATACAGACGTCCAATGAGGGTCAGCGACCCCCAGATGGTGGCTAGCAACGAATGCTCAGTTTCAGACAACTGGCCTGCGACGGAGAAAGTTGCGGGCATCAGATCGAGACATCATCTTGCAGACCCACCGCCACGGCGCTGTCAATCAATACAATACTATGCTTTAAGCGAAGTCCAATGATTGGTACTCCTCTTATCTCTTCTCACCCTCTCCACGACGCCGCATAAGCTCGAAATGGCTGTCTTATAATCCCGATCTATATTGGTCTGGAGATTGCAGACGGGGATTGCACGAGCTGAGGAGATCCATGTTCGTTTGCAGCTCTATCCGGGTATTCCTGCCGACGGGAAGTGCAGACTGAGCAGGACAATATTCGCTTGATACTCCGCCCGGACCTTCTTGCCGACAGCAGTGCAAAACGAGCAGATCGATATTCGGTCAAAGCTTTCCCTGAGCATGCATGGCAATTGGAAGCGCTCACATGGACGAAGCGCCAAAGCGGCCAAGTCCGGAAAATCCGGAAATCGAATTAGTACAATTCTACAATTCTGAATTAGCGCCAAAAACGCTAAGATATGGACCTTTAAGCAGTTTCGTGTGTATTTACTACTAGTTCGTGCTCTCCCTAACATTTACAGACGTTAATACTAAAAAAAACAATACCTAAGCCTATATAGGAAGTATACCGACTACTCCGGACCTTACGCTAGCGCTATATACTACCCTAAAAGGGAAAGCGCTACGTAATAGTAAGTAAAAGGATCGCTACTAATAGGCGGCGATATCTACTCGCCGCTATATAATAGTAATCTTATTATTATAACTAGAAGCTCGAACTTATACTACTAAAGAAGGTAGGTAATAAGTAGAGTAACCTTTATAACTACTCGACTACCGCTACGGTTTCTATTAAAGGTAGTAGTAAGGTATGCCTATATATACCTCTAGAGCCCGGGGGAGCGGTATACGCTAAGATATTAGGAAAGTATATATATATAATAAATATATAGAAGATAACTAATACTATAAAGGAGATATCTCGCTATTCGTAGCGGGTTCGTAGTACGTTTACTACTTCTTAGGCTTCCTCTCTCTAGTAGACGACTAAGTTAGAGGCGGTAGAGTCGCCTTCTTCTTCTACTTCTTTTACTTTAGCTATATAGTTAATAGCGCTAGCGAACGTAGCTCCGAACGGCTCTACGAACAGATAGGTCGTAGCGGTAGAGGGGGGGTCTAGTTAGTAGTAATCTACTCCTCGGCCGGTCCTTTAACGTTATCGTTAAAGGCGTTATTAAAGGCGTTCTTATTTAGTATATTAGTAAAGAAGGCCTCTTTATTATAACTACTCTCGACCTACTTATCGACCTACTTATCGACCTACTTATTAACCTACTTATTAACCTCCTTATTAACCTCCTTATCGACCTCCTTATCGACCTCCTTATCGACCTCCTTATAGACTTCCTTATTAACTATAGCCGGCTTATCCTTTATTACTATAGACTACTTCTTACCCTTACTAACTACGGCGTTCCGGCGTACGGGTAATAAGGTAGGTCGATCGTAGGCTAGTAGGGAGGCGGTAGCGGGGACTCTTTATTCGTAGCTATGTTCGTAGCTACGTTCGTAGCCTAGTTCGCTACCTAGTTTACTACCTTCTAGTCTAGTAGTATAGCCGCCTTCCCCTTCCCCTTACTAGATAATATAGTTAGAGCTACCGGAGCTAGGTTTACTACTAGTATCTTAATAGCTACTAGCTTCTTAGTTAGGTCGGCTACTAGCTTAGGACTAAGGGTATTATCTCGAGCGGCTCCGAGCCGCTATTCGTAATCTTCGAAACTAGGTTCGTATAGAGCTAGAGGATTTATAAAGTTAATAAAGTATTAAAGGGTAGCTAGCTTAGGGTCTAGCGATAGCGATCGCGTATACTCTAATAACTATTAAGTATAGTAGTTATGTTCTACTTCTACCTTTAATTATTCGAGTATTACCTTATTACTCTTCGACTCCTAGTTTATTAGTTAAATAACGATATTCTATTTATACGCTATACTAGCCGGCGTCTAGTTCCTAGGGAACACCGACATTACGTCTATAATATTATTCTTATCTATAGTAGCCTCGGAGATCTTCGTTAGCTTCTACGTATTATAGTCGAAGTAAGAATAGAAGTAATAACCTAGCTAGTTAATATCCGACTTAGGGTTAATAATAGCTTACTAGAGTAGGAAGTCCTTTAACCGCTACCCTTATAGCTTAAACTACTACTTAGTAAGGCTAAAGTTATATAGCTCCCTATAGATCTGTTCCGGCCGCTCGAACGTCTCCTTAAAGTTATTATAAACGATTATCTACTACTTATATATATCTAATAAGCCCTTATATCTAGGGATCGGTAACGAGCGCCTACCTTTAGCTCTACTACCTTTAGCTAGACCGGTAATAGTACGACTACTACTAGAACCTATACTCTACTACTATAGAAGTAGAGTACTAACTACCTTACTAAACTAGTCGATATAGTACGTTCGTAGTATAGCCGATAGCTATCTATATATTACGGCTAGTAGATAGCTAACTAGTATACCCGCCGCGGAGATACTAGCCTATAGCGGAAGATAGTACTCCTTAAATCTAAGCTATTAATATCCTTCTACTTAGTTACTAATAGAATTAAAGGAGTTATATAACCGAGGAGCGCTCTAAGGCTATAGTTATATCTACTACTACTATTCCGGCTACTATATCTATAGCTACGGCTATAAGGCCGGTAGTAGGTTCGTTAGTAGGTTCGTTAGTAGGTTCGTTAGTAGGTTTATTAGTAGGTTTAGTAGTAGGTTCGGTAGTAGGTTCGGTAGTAGGTTCGGTAGTAGGTTCGGTAGTAGGTTCGTTAGTAGGTTCGTTAGAGGGTTCGATAGTAGGTTCGTTAGTAGGTTCGTTAGAGGGTTTAATAGACCGGTCTCTTATCCTATAAGTAACTATAGGTTATATTGTCTATATATTAGACAGCCTTCGTAGTTAGCTAATATATTAGTATAAGAAATACCGCTCTTAGGACACTTCTCGGCCTATAGTAGTTAGTATACTATTATATTTATAGAGGGACTAAGTAATAAGGGAAAGAGGGATAAGGAAGGAAGAGGCGATACGAATACCTCTCTAAACTAGCGCTTAACGATAGTATAATCTCTCCTTCCTTACTATATTATAGAGTTTAATACTATATCTAGGGTATTACGATTACCCCTCCGAGCGAGCCTTAAACGTAAGGATATCCTATACTTAGTAGGAAAGCTTACCTTATTACTAGCCGCTATTCGTAGCTCGTTTATACTCTCGTTCGCGGAAAATTTAGAGATCCTCCGCTCCCTCTCTTACTAATATATACGACCTCGAGCCTCTACGTAAGTTTATCCTTTAGCGGTATACTAATAATAAGTTAATTACGGCGATCCTCGAAGCTATCCGAACGACCTATAGTATTAATATTAGTCGAACTAGGCTCTACGAAGTACTCCGCTCGTAGGGTATAATAGCGACTAAAGCCGGCGGACTTAAATATCTTTAGGGGTTTATTATCGAATAGTATACTAGTAACTAATCCTATATAGCGATCCTCGATACTATAGAGGCGACCTATAATATCTCTCTTAGTAGGACTATACTCTATAAAGCCCTTAATTTATAGGGGGTATCCTAACTATACTAGTAGCTCGTCCGAATAGAAATACTTTAGTATCGAGTTACTTACGCCTTCTTTATCCTCCGGTCTACTAATTAAGAAGCCTACGATATAATATAGTACGATAGCTTCCTAGTAACTCTACGAATAATACGGCGAATACGTAAAGAACTTAGCTTAGCTAAGTAGGTACTAGCGGAGGATTGTAGCGACACTATCTAATAGATAACTAACTAGTTACGGAAAGAGCTCTAGGCCGGCGAGATTAAGGACTATAGCCGGCGAATACTCTACGAATATATACGAATAAGATATCCGGTCGTTAGCTATAACTATCTCTATCGAATACTAGCGGAGCTTTATCTATAAGATATATAGCAACGCTAGGTATATAAATAATAGTATCGTAGTACCGTTCGACTCCCTAGACCGAACTATATATAGTTTATAGACGTATATTATAAGCTTAAATACTTCGGCTTCTAGATATATACCTATATAGACGCCTATTTACGCTATATTATCTAGACGTACGTCGGATTTACTAGACGGACGTAGGCCTCTATCTAGAAGTAATACGTATAGTAGGTTAATAATAATAGTAGAATAATATATATATATCTCTAATTCTCTAAAATAGCTAATTCTATAAATATACCTACAAACTTACCTTAAATAGCCCCGTTATCGTTTAGACGGATCGCGGAGCCGAGACTCGCTATATAGCTAATACTTATATTACCCTAAGGAGATAGATAGAGCTAGGGCTTTAGGTCGGTAACTCCGAACGCTTTACGAACCCTTAGCGATATACTACTAACCTCTATAGGTACCTACTTTCGACGAATACTATTAATATAGTATAAGTAAGATAAACTAGCGCATCGAGACGTAGTA